>JAHPZR010018143.1:0-7500 GCA_019787425.1 Platygyra sinensis | reverse complement strand
ATAAAAAACCGTTACAACCGATAGATTGCCTTGCGCGCGCTAGTTAAGTGCATACAAAATTTTAATTTTTTAGAGCTCGCGCTAGTAAAACACGCGCGAGCGTGAAAAAATTGTGAATTAACGTCTCCTGACTCTTGTCCCTCTGTTTTGGCTAAAGAAAAAGTCACTTTCATTGAGTCCATGGGGCTGCAAAGTTTTAAGTCTGTACGCCCACTGGCCCTCTTTGTCTTGAAGCTTTGTCTCTCTACCACTCTGTCAATGAGTTTAATACTAACGTCTACAAGGCCATTATGACCGGGACTGTTGAAATGTTTATAAATAAGGTCGTCCCTCTCTTTATTGCTGTCGGAAAGTTTCACGTGAGCTCTAAGACGGCTCTTATGATTATTAAATCTCAATCTGAATTTCGTCGAGGTAGACCCAACATACTGGATGCCGCATACTTTACAACACATCAGATAGACAACATTATTAGAATTACAGTTTAACTCATAATTGATCGAAAAGTTACGTCCAGTGGTCTTAGATGTAAACGTATCCCCTGGGCAAAGGTAGTCGCATACTTGGCATCTCTCATTCCCACACTTGACAGTTCCCTTAGGTCTTTCGCCAGTGCGCATCATCTTTAACTTCGCATGCACTAAGTAGTCACCTAGGCTTTTCGGTCTACGAAAAGCCATCATTGGAAGGTCCCTAATTGCCTTCTTACATTTCTCAGAGCAGTGAAGGAGAGGTTGAAGTTCCCGAAGAATACCGCCAATATTTGGTAAGCCTGGATGATACGTGACCACCATTGGTATTCTGTCTTTTCTTTCATAGGGACGTGGTGCTAGTGCATCCTTCCTCGCTACCAATCTCGCTCTATGAATTTGCTGTTTGACATAGCGTCTTTTATACCCCCTTGCCACCAGAAAATCAGTTAGGTCCTTAGGTCTTCGTTCAAATGCCTCCATAGTAGAGCATATACGACGAAGTCTCATGGCCTGAGCATAAGGAATACTTTCCTTACACTTTCGCGGATGGCATGACGTGTAGTACAGGTACTGGTGTTTGTCCGTCTTTTTCACATACAAATCTGTTTCGATTTTACCGCTGTTGTTAATTACCTGCACATCCAGGTAGTTAATAGATTCACGAGACCAGTTCCATGTGAATTTGATCGTGTCATGGGCCTCATTGATGAAAGTCAAAAATTCTCTCAACTCCTCCTCAGTTCCCGTCCATATCATGAACACATCATCAATATATCTTAACCAGACATATGGCTTAACCCTCGCTTGCGATATCAGCCTTCTTTCTAATTCATCCATAAACAAATTTGCATAAGCAGGTGCCATTTTTGTCCCAATCGCAGTTCCGAGTATCTGCAGAAAGTGCTTACCGTCAAACTCAAAATTGTTGTTTCTCAAGACCAACTCCGCAAGATCAACTATCAGATCTGTGGGTGTTTCTTGGTTATCTTGTTTGTCGAGCGCTCTTCTTATAGCATCTAAACCCTCGTTGTGTGGTATATGTGGATATAATCCCACCACATCAATTGTTACCAGAATAGCATTTTGTGGGAGTGAATCAATATTTGTTAGTTTGTGAAGGAAATCGTTCGTATCTTTTACAAAAGACGGAATAGTGGTGACCAGAGGTTTAAGATGGTAATCAACAAATTCTGAAATCTCTTCCGTAGGCGTTCCGCATCCGGAAATAACCGGCCTACCTGGGCAACCCTTCTTGTGCAATTTTGGCAACAAATAAAAACGTCCTGCTTTCGCGCAGCTATTAACTAAGAGATAGTCTAGAGTACTGTCACTGATACTTCCATCCGAATGTGCTTTTTTGACCCTCTTGTTAACCTTTTTAATCATATACTCAGTAGGATCTTTATCCAGTGTGACATAGACACCTACATCACCTAACTGGCGCATAGCCTCCGCCACATACTTCACTCGGTCCATTACCACAACACCTGATCCTTTGTCCGCTTGCTTAATTACAATATCATCGTATTTGCGTAGATTCTCTAATGCTTGCTGTTCTTCTTTCGTTAAATTCCTATAGTTTTTGGTGTTAAGGTTTTTTTCAAAGATCTTCTTTTCCAATGCACTCGCATATGCTTCTAAAAAAATATCCCTGTTCTTATCCGGACACCACGCGGACTTCCTCCGGAACGCAGGTATTTCTGAGAAGTCGCTGTCAACGTCCTCATCCTTATAAAAGTATTCCTTTAAGTGTATACGTCTTACAAATTCCAAAACATCTTTCTTTAGTGTCTATGTGTCCACTTCAGCTGGGGTTGGGCAGAATGACAATCCTTTTGACAAAAGCGAACTTTCGGCTTCTGTCAATGTCCGACTTGATAAATTAACAACAATTTGGAGACCTTCAGTGTAAACTCTATCATTCATAGTTCCCAGGCCCTCAGGTTCTGATGCGGGGAATACGGTTTCCACTTGTCTTATTTGCTGAGTAATATTTCCTTCTGAGGTTTCATTAGGAGTAACGATTTCATGTCAACACTCCACTCAGGATAACTTAACTCATCTACATTTCCTTCCGTACTAGAATGAATCCACCTCAACCCTGATATCAGCAATAAATTGATCTATTTGCGAACTAGAGGGTGCTAAGGTTTCCGCTCCTGTGGCCAATGTCTCAACCTCAATTTTATCCTCGCTGCGCGAATGATTACTGATACAAAGTTTGTCTATCTTCGTTCTTCTCCTTCTACTTAATGACTCTTTCAACTTACAGCATATTTCCATTATTTTGTGGTTTGACTCATCTCTAACCTGTATCCCATAATCCTCGACAACGCTTTCCTCTAGATCCAGAATCTGCTGTGTGATTGTTTCTATAGCTATTTGACATTCCTGGTAGACCAGATCCCGCATTTCTTTCGAAGCGCCGTCCAGAACATTTTTCCATTTATATTCGAATTCGTCAGAAAAGCTATCCACATTCGCTGTTTTGTGTAATTGCAGTCCTTCTGGTACCATGTCCCTTGTTTTACAGTCTGCAAGCAATTCACAGTGGTGTTCATAGCATACTTTCTTCGTATGCAGTTTCAACAACTTGTAAAAATAGCGTGTCGTCGAAAACAATCTTGTCTTCATTTCTGTCAAGCATATTTTTAGTATGAAGATCAAAAGTACAATTATTGGATGTTTATGAGAAGAATTATATATATATATATATATATATATATAATGCAAATGAAGAGTAAAACATAATGGTTTTTATCCTTCACCTATATTTCGGCCGGATACACCGGCCTCCCTCAGGGTGAATAGCCGTTAGACGCGTAACACGCCACAACAGAGTTACAAATTGAATACACAACGTAAGCAAACGGCACGCACTTCCTAAATAACGACAATAACTTATTGTGCGCGCTAATAACAAGCACGCGCCTGTACTAAAAAATAGACTTTTCACAGAACTGTTAAATATTTAACTTTTACGGACTCGGGAAGACTTAGTCTGACTGAAAAAGAAATCGCTCTCATTTAGTCCATGGGGTTTTACACTCTTTAGTCTGTACGCCCATTGTCCTTCTCTGTCTAATAAGTCCCTCTCATTGTTTACGTGATCTATTAATTGAATATCTAGATCCTGGATACCATTGTGAGCTGGGCCATAAAAGTGTTGGTAAATCAAATCATCCCTAGATTTATCACCCGATGTGAGTCTAGCGTGAGCTCTGATACGACTCTTGTGATTATTAAATCGCAATCGGAACTTAGTGGTGGTTGATCCCTCATATTGGACACCACATACCTTACAACTCAGCAAATACACTACATGGGTCAAATTACAGTTTAGATTGAAATTAATTGAGTAGCTCTTTCCTGTTCTTTTTGACGTGAAACTGTCACCTATTTTCAAATGTTCGCAAACCTCACAACGTCCATCGCCACACTTGACAGTTCCTTTGGGTTTCTCTTCCACGCTTGTAGCTCTTAGTTTAGCATGCACCAGATAATCTTTCAGACTCTTAGGCCTACGGAAAGTGACCATAGGAACCTCTTTCACTGCTTTCTTACATTTATCTGAGCAATGTAGCAACGGCTGAAGCTCCCACAGGATATATCCAATGTTTGGAAGATTAGGATGGTACGTCACTACCATAGGAACTTGCTCAGTGGCCTTTTGGGACGCAGGTGTTAATGCCTCTTCCCTGGTTTTGGACTTACCTTTCCGGATCTGCTCACACACAAACCGTTTCTGATATCCTCTTGCCACCAGATACTCGCTGAGTTCATTAGCTCTTCTCTTGAAGGCAGCGTCTGTAGAGCATATATGTCTTAATCGAAGTGCTTGAACATAAGGAATGCCCTGTTTACATCCTCGCGGATGACAAGAGGTATAAGAAAGGAATTGATTCTTATCTGTTGGTTTCATATACAAATCCATTTCGATCTGATCATTGGTGTTTATAACTTGAACATCCAGGTAGTTCACACTCTCCTTAGACCATGTCCACGTGAATTTGATGGTACCATGTGCCTCATTCATGTAGTTTAGAAACTCGTTGAGTTCCTCTTCACTACCAGTCCACACCATGAAGATATCGTCAATATACCTGAGCCACAGGTATGGTTTAACTCGGGCATCCGAAATTAGTTGTCTTTCTAATCTATCCATGAAGAGATTCGCATAGGAAGGCGCCATTTTAGTACCAATTGCCGTCCCCAATGACTGTAAGTAATGGCTACCATTGAATTCAAAGTTGTTACTCTTTAAGACCAACTCTGCCAGATCAACTATTAGACTAGTAGGTATCTCCTGATTCTCTCTTTCATTTAGCGCATGTCTTATCGCTTCTAAGCCTTCAGCATGAGGTATATGGGGGTATAAACCTACTACGTCAAGTGACACAAGGATAGCACCTCCCGGGAGTGTTTCCATGCTCTTAAGTTTATGAGGGAAGTCATTCGTGTTATGGACTATGGTTAACAGGTTGTCTTTTTAATTACTCATTGTAGGGTAACTGGTACTACTTGCTTACCGGCGGACCGTTGTTGCAATCTGACGCCTTGCAAGTGCATCTTTCCGCACATAGCATTGACCTCTTCCGGCATCTACATTTTCGTGTTCAACATCGCCCTGTACAGCGACAACCCTGCTTAAATCAATAAATGAATCAAAACTCCATACGTACTCAAGATCTGAGTAGTCACTTGAAACATTTTGTTATAACTGCTCCTTCATTGTAGAGCACTATATTGGCTCCAGCGGTGATCAGCACCTAAACTGAACTATATCTATCTATCTATGTATCTATGTATCTATCTATCTATCTATCTATCTATCTATCTATCTATCTATCTATCTATCTATCTATCTATCTATCTATCTATCTATCTATCTATCTAATATATCTATCTATCTAATATATCTATCTATCTATCTATATATATACTGAACAATTTTAACAGACTCCAAGATCCGAGCTTCGGATAAAGATAAATTTTTTTAACGAAAGCCATTCACTCTGGGGTGAGGTTGTTCTTGCTACCGCTTTGTAGGCGATGAATATCGGACTAAGCTTTGACTTGACGAAGCTTGTGAAATGTCATTGAAAACTATGGACGGTATTTTGCATCTTCACGGCTTCAATTGATTAAGTTTGGTAGATGATGTGTTATCTTCACTTGATTAAAAGGTTAGTTTCCTTTTCGTTGTTACTCCAGTAATGATTCTTTAATTAAAAATTTTATTACATGCAGATTGTCGAAAAGTGTTGAGTACAAGAATACTCACATTTGCATTTCTTTCCACGTTAAGTGTCTTATGTCAATTTGTGTACACGAGCTTAGGTGTTCTATCTTTTTGCGAACCAAACAACTGTGGCTAAATTTTCTTTTGGCTAATTAAATTAAATCATGTTGTTTTAAGTAGAGTCGTTTATCAGTTTGTTTTTCTCGCTATCCAGCTGTTTTTAAACTTTAATATAAACTTTGTATCATGAATTTTACCAGAATTTCTTGACCTTAAATCGTTGCCACCATTTGTCGATGTCACTGACGTTTTTAAAACATATTTATTAAAGTAGTATTAAATTAACCGCTGCATGGCTATGTGTACGTGTTTATTCAATTAAGCTTAAGTTTAGCTTACTTTTGTCTGTATTTTAACTAATCTCAAGCACATAAACATTGGGCTCGATCCAAAAGAATGGAATTTCGACCATTCACTAACCAAACCTTTAAATGTGCGATTACCATTCTGAAATATGCTTTAATGTCTTTTTATGTTGGGTAGATTCGTTTAGAGAAAAAACTCCTTCAGTTAGGGCAAGATTAAATATGGAATTTCACTCAGCATCGCCCAGCATAAAACTGCCCGGCAGAAGTAAACTATAGTACATGGGATGGGGTTCAACTATTAACCTCATGGAACCTTTCAAAGCTCGATTAGTTGCCTGAAATTCACTTAAATGTCTTTTTATGCTGTTTAGCTAACTGAGTCGTGTTTGTTCATTAATTGCTTGAAACATTGCAGCACAGAGGATTGGCATTCAACTTTACTATATTCAATGGTTTGTATTATGTTTATCATATCTTCTTCAAAATGTTTCATCTCAGCAATTGCGGGTGGGCTGTTCTTCGTTTTGAAACTGAAGGTTTCCTTATCTGCGGCTGTCACTGGATTTAGGAAGTGGAAAGCTTTCCATCTCATCCTGTTTAAAAACTGCTCAGTTTTCTCGATCATACATTTGGTGTAGTCCTTTGCTGATGCAACAGGAATGTTCTTCGTTGAGTAACTGAACGATGTGCATTCCATGTTTGGTTTGCGGTAAAACAGTGCTCAACTCAAGAGGAGCGTAATAGTACAGGGGAAGTTCACCGGTGATTCCAAGATACTGCTCCACAGTAAAGGAGCAATTTAGATCAGAAGATGAGCTACTCAATTTCTGAGCACATATGGATTTTAATACAAACTTGTTTCGTAGACCAACACAAAGTTGGCCCACTGATCAGTTAATCTCCATGTACACTGAAACATCGTTAAAGTCTACATCAGCTATATGTTCGCGTGAGATAAACTGTATATTAAACTCAAAAATATATATGCGTGCGCAAGGCTGCAAATATATCAAAACTCGCTCAGATCTCATTAAAGGAGATGTTCACTCAAAATCAGACACGTTTTTCCTTTTCGCCAACGGAAAGCTAATTCAATAATCGATCACTCACCAAAATTTCAGCTTCCAACGCGCTTTCAGACCATATGAAATATTCGTCTAAAGTTGCACGAAAATCAAAAAACAACGCCGCCATTTTGGAGTAACTTTGCAGCCACGCGATGTATGCATGACGCCAAAGAGCTCAGCGTGAAGTTTGGCGCAAAGTCAGCGGGAAGATTTGATTTGAATACACTTGTTGCTTTTTTGTTGTGTGCTTGTATTTTCCTGACAATGCCTTTTTGTGCAGTTCCATTTTGCTCCAATAGGACTCTGACAGACAGTAAAAGAGGAATATCATTTCATTGATTACCAATTTC
>JAHPZR010018134.1:10000-14346 GCA_019787425.1 Platygyra sinensis | reverse complement strand
TCTTACAAGTTTCTGTGACTCTAAACGACAGAAGTCGTCTGGCCAAAGGTGTCACGCGTCACGCAATATTCATTTTAAAATCAAAGAATATATTTTTAAAAAATCCAGGACCGGGTTCTTCAAAGACCGATTAAACTAACCCAGAGATTTTGATTTCAATTTCTATGTTTTTGGTGAGGTGTTCTGTTTATATTGTTTGCAATTCAGTTTCGAGCTTTAGTAATCTCAAACTATACTAAACGTTAGAGGCGAAAAACATTTTTAAACAAGAAAAATAATGCTGCAGTTAACGTTTAATCCTGGGTTAACGTTAACCGGCTTTCGAACAACCCGACCCAGGTGTGTTACAAACTAGGCCGTGTTCTGAGTGGCTGGCGCCCATGCACTATTTACAAACAAGGTGTTTGCTGACAAAGGGAGAGAGAGTGTGTTTTGTTAGATGAATGTTATTTTCTCAGTATAAAATAATATTACCATTGATCATTGCTTTATGACATGTGGTGGCTCCTCAAGGAGCCGTTTTTTGTTTGAAGCTTTCTTCTTTACTGGTCCAGAAGTAGGTCCAAAGCCTTCCCAAGGAGCGACATAGTCTCTTGCTGTTCTGCAATTTTCTTGTGGATTTTTAGCTCCCTCGAATGTTGGATCACATTTTCCGGCGCTCTTGCCATAAAATTTTGGTCTAAAAATACCACCATCTTTTTACGTTTCACTTCCCCGCTACTCCTCTGTGCTGGTGTGTCATCAACCAAAGAGTTGCTGGGTAGGGAGAGATCTTTCTCTACTTCCCTTAACTCTTGAGATATTAACACATCGAGTTCTCTGTCCATCTTCAACTTGAGTTGTTATACTTGGAAATAAAAAGTGCTGAAGTATTTATGCCTTTTAGCGCTTAACGTATAATCAAATTGTCGTGTGCTTTGTTGTCTCTTTGGCTATTTAAAATGCCGCGCGGTTTGAAAGCGTTTATGAATACGCGGTATTCATAAGCGTATAATCAAATTGTCGTGTGCTTTGTTGTCTCTTTGGCTATTTAAAATGCCGCGCGGTTTGAAAGCGTTTATGAATACGCGGTATTCATAAGCGTATAATCAAATTGTCGTGTGCTTAGTTGTCTCTAGGGCTATTCAAAATGCCGCGCGCTTTGAAAGCGTTAATGAATACGCGAATGTCGACGATGCTATCAGACAAGAATGAAGCAATCAGAATTATCGAAAGTCGCTTCGTGGGCGGAAATTACACAAGGCACGAACAGCGGCAAATTATATTAAGCAGTCAGTTTGACGGAAATAAGTCACTTACATCAATTTCTATCAACATCAGAGTATCACTATGATATTATCAAGGGAAAAAGTGAAACATGCCCGATTTCTGAAATCGCCATAATCATTGTCTCTCTAAAGTTTATCGGTTTATTTGAAGCTGCCGTGTTTTCTTTTACTAACTTGTTTTTCCCGCCTTGCCACTTTAGTTTGCTTTCTGGCGGTCGTTCCCTTTGTTGCCTTCCCCATTTTGCTTCAACAGCTTTAAGAAAAAAAACGAGTAGCCAAAAAATTCTCTCCGCTTTGAGCCCAATGCAAAACCCTAGGATTGATTGAAGACTACGCGCGTAAATTTCACCAGGAGACGAACGGAAGTAATTAACTCTCCAAGCCGTGACTGGCTCAGTTATCTGAGAACCCAATCAATTGACTGTGTTTGTGGGCGGCGTTTGTTTGCGAAGCAAGCAAATTTTTTCAGCGCTGTTTTCTCGAAACAATTTTTCACCAGAAGGGGACACTGTGCAGTCTCAGAATCCTAATGTTTATAAACATTACTAACAGCTCACTCGATGGAGTGCGAATCGATGTTATTCGTTAAGAACCACATTCCTTATCTCTGGGACCTTTCAAAGTCTTTTTCCAACAGCTTCATTGATTTTTACAGCTATGAAGTTGTTTCAGGAATTGATTTGAGAAAGAACGAAGTATTAAGCTTTGACCGCTTCGCATCCATAATGGCGGTTGTTTTCAAACATGTAAGTAGTTGTGAAATATGTTTACATTTTGTGATGTCTTACATGACGCAAAACTAAAAAAAAATAAACAAACTCTCGAGAGTGCGTAGCACGGACTGGAAATCATCTTTAAGTTATGTTTAATTATGCTGTTCTGACAGGTAATAAGGTTTCAGTGGTTTTCAGAGAAAGAGTATGTGCTTAAGTTGTGTTTAATTACACTGTTCTGACAGTAAATAAGGTTTCAGTTGTTTTGAGAAGACAGGAAAGAAAATTATGTTTGTTAAGTCCGACGTGCGCTGAACTTACCAACAAGTGACGTTTCATTAAAGTGCACCTAACACCAAAAAATGTTTTTTCGCTAAAATAATAAAGCTTATTTCGTGGAGTAATTTGGCGCAAAAATTTTTTGATTTGGTTAAATCCTCGAGTTTTTATGCCCGTCAAAGTACGTCAAAATGCCGCCATTTTGGTTCGCGATCGAGTTTAACGGGGCATGGGTCGAGGGCCGGATGTGACGTCAAATCCAGAACAGGATGATTCCGTAGTTCGCATATTTACTTGTTTTGGGGGGAAAGGCTGAGAAAGTAGTTCGAAAAATTGCCAGCCAGGCGCATTGTAAGGGGGATGAAGCTACTCAACAAACTTACAGGAGGTATTACGCTTCATGTCATACCGATTCTATTTAGAGATGATCGACGTGAAGCGAAGAAATGTAGAAAGCGATGGGTCGATTTCGTGAAAGCGAAACGCAAGCCGTCTAGGAGTTTGTTGATCTGTTCTGCATTTGACACACGTGTTTTCGAAAGATGGATGAGTTTATCAGGAAGGACGAGGCATTTGTCAAAGACTGGCTTGTCCGTCAGGGACTAGAAAAACCTGTTGATGTTTTTAAAGGCATATTTTCTCAATTTTAGATATTTCTTCATTACTTGTAAGCATATAAATATAAGCATAAAGGTGAACTATATTTTGTTTATCACAAAACAATCACTGACGTGAACACTGCGTGAACGACTATTTTGCATTTCGCATTCAAAACTAGCCTAACAATTTTTAAATTCATGAAAGTGGAATTAAAATACTGAAGGTTTGCGAATTCAAATGATGCGATCTCAGTTCAACACAGATCTTGCGAGCTTAAAATGCGATGCATCATCATTTAAAATGTCTTGATTCTTTATAGCGACAAGGTGAAAAACAAAAATAAAAGAAAAAATTATAAAAATTTTGTCAAAAACAAAATATAAAGAATAAATATAATCAGAATAAAATAGCACGTACTGTTGTCCTTGAGTCTTTAATACCATTGCATTAAAATACTTAACAGTTGACCGTTTTATTCACTGGTTAATAAAAAACTGCAGAAGTGTTGGAAGTCTTGGAAGGAGACGATCCCGTGGGCAGGGCATTTGCCCTCTTTCTTCTTCCCCACCCCGGGGAATTTGCCCAATTTTTTAAAAAAAATGCTAATGCCCGGGGGTTGGCCCGGGGGGGATGGGCACTGCTATAATTGACTGATGCATAACATTAGTTCATATTTGGAGGGGAAGCGACGCTACATTTATTTCCACATTGCACGTAAAGAATACGAACACTGTGTCAAGACGGATAATCAGTTGATCTACATCATGAACGTATTAGTTAAATAATTCTACGAAAGTGAATGGACTTGAATGTTATTTTAAAGATATATTATGCGAGATAGACAGGATAAAAGGTGTGAAAATATTGTAAACACGCGTCACGCGCTACAAATTACCTTATTACTCTATGACTTCTACATATCTTTGCAGTCGAGTCTGTCCTTCAGAGCTCGTTCGAAATCTTTAGTAGCTTCTACCTCCTGGTATTTGGTTGTCTTTTCTTAGTTGGCCAGAGGCTGGGCGGCTGGGTGCTTGGCAAAAGACTAGCAAATAAGTCAGCTTGGTCGTCGTCGAGTGAAGTCCTACTTTATGTCTTCAGCGATATAATATATTTCAGAGTCTTCTGAGTCAACATTCATTTCGGAATCCGAAGAAGTAGAAGACATTGTCACTAAAAACAGAAATCTGTTGACTGTGGAGTCCCAGCGAAACACTTGTGCGGCGAAATCGCTATTGCACTCGTAGAAAATAGAAGACCTGACTGGGACAGCCGAAGCGTTCGTTCTCGATTTGAAGTCACAGCTTACACTCTCCCCAGATTCCCCATGCGCGGTCGCGAACCATTAAAACTCGGTTTTGACGGGGCATAAAAATTCGAGGATTTAACCAAATCAAAAATTTTTTTCGCCAAATTACTCCACAAAATTAGCCTTATTATTTTAGCGAAAAAAAATTTTTGGTGTTAGGTGCACTTTAATAAAATTGTA
>JAHPZR010018134.1:0-7500 GCA_019787425.1 Platygyra sinensis | reverse complement strand
TTTGTTTTTCTAGAGTTTTTAGTGATTATTTATAAGACGTCACACAAGATGAGTTGCTCCAATCATATACCGGAGAATGACCAGAAGGTTGCCTGTAAAAAGGTTTACAATCAAAGATATTATGCAAAGAACAAAGAACAAAGAGCGAATCCTAGCTCGCAAAAACGATGGCGAACAGAGAACGTCGAGATTCTCAAAACCCGTAGAAGATGGTATGAAATTAACAAGGGAAGACTCGTCAACAGCAAGAGAGCCTATTGTCAACAGAACAAGAAACGCATCAGAAATTACCGAAGACAATACAGGGAACAGATCAACAAATATTGGACATGTTATTATGCCAAGAATAAGGAACAGATCAATCAAAGACTTCGTAACCAAAAGCAAAGAAAAGTAGGAGCCCGGGACCAAGAATCTGAGAAACTGGAAACGAGTTTGGTTCCTGGCGGTAGATTTTGTGGAAATACCGACGGTCAAAACTTAAAAAGTTAAGGTTGGTTTTCAAGCTGTGATTATTCAATAAACGTCATAAGTTATGCATCAGACTCTGTGTTTTGTTTGTAACAATTTAATGACATAGGTATACCCCTGTTATCCCAGTCTTCTCATTGGTTCTTAACAGATCATTTTCTATCCTTTTGTGAATACAATTTTATTAATGAAACGTCACTTGTTGGTAAGTTCAGCGCACGTCAGTCTTAACAAACATAATTTTTTTTCCTGTCTTCTCAAAACAACTGAAACCTTATTTACTGTCAGAGCAGTGTAATTAAACACAACTTAAGCACATACTCTTTCTCTGAAAACCACTGAAACCTTATTACCTGTCAGAACAGCATAATTAAACACAACTTTAAGATGATTTCCAGTCCGTACTGCGCACTCTCGAGAGCTTGTTTATTTTTTTTTTGATTTGCGTCATGTAAGACATCACAAAATGTAAACATATTTCACAACTACTTACATGTTTAAAAACAACCGCCATTATGGATGCGAAGCGGTCAAAGCTTAATACTTCGTTCTTTCTCAAATCAATTCCTGAAACAACTTCATAGCTGTAAAAACCAATGAAGCTGTTGGAAAAAGACTTTGAAAGGTCCCAGAGATAAGGAATGTGGTCCTTAACGAACAACATCGATTTGCACTTCATCGAGTGAGCCGTTTATAATGTTTATAAACATTAGGGTTCTGAGACTGCACATTACGGACGGAAATCATCTTTAAAGTATCCCTTTCTGGTGAAAAATTGTTTCGAGAAAACAGCGCTGAAAAAATTTGCTTGCTTCGCAAACAAACTCCGCCCACAAACATAGTCAATTGATTGGGTTCTCAGATAACTGAGCCGATCAGGGCTTGGATTGTTTACTTCCGTCCCCCCCCCTGGTGAAATTTACGCGCGTTATCCTCAATCAATCCTAATGTTTAGTATTGCGCTCAAGGCGGGGAGAATTTTTTGGCTACTCGTTTTTCTTCTTAAAACTGTTGAAGCAAAATGGGGAAGGCAACAAAGGGAACGACCGCCAGAAAGCAAACTAAAGTGGCAAGGCGGGAAAAACAAGTTAGTAAAAGAAAACACGGCAGCTTCAAATAAACCGATAAACTTTAGAGAGACAATGATTATGGCGATTTCAGAAATCGGGCATGTTTCACTTTTTCCCTTGATAATATCATAGTGATACTCTGATGTTGATAGAAATTGATGTAAGTGACTTATTCTCGTCAAACTGACTGCTTAATGTATTTTGCCGCTGTTCGTGCCTTGTGTAATTTCCGCCCACGAAGCGACTTTCGATAATTCTGATTGCTTCATTCTTGTCTGATAGCATCGCCGACATTCGCGTATTCATTAACGCTTTCAAAGCGCGCGGCATATTGAATAGCCCTAGAGACAACTAAGCACACGACAATTTGATTATACGCTTATGAATACCGCGTATTCATAAACGCTTTCAAACCGCGCGGCATTTTGAATAGCCAAAGAGACAACAAAGCACACGACAATTTGATTATACGTTAAGCACTAAAAGGTATAAATACTTCAGCACTTTTTATTTCCAAGTATAACAACTCAAGTTGAAGATGGACAAAGAACTCGATGTTTCAATATCTCAAGCGTTAAGGGAAGTAGAGAAAGATCTCTCCCTACCCAGCAACTCTTTGGTTGATGACACGCCAGCACAGAGGAGTAGCGGGGAAGTGAAACGCAAGAAGATGGTGGTCCTTTTAGACCAAAATTTTATGGCAAGAGCGCCGGAAAATGTGGTCCAACATTCGAGGGAGCTAAAACTCCACAAGAAAATTGCAGAACAGCAAGAGACTATGTCGCTCCTTGGGAAGGCTTTGGACCTACTTCTGGACCAGTAAAGAAGAAAGCTTCAAACAAAAAACGGCTCCTTGAGGAGCCACCACATGTCATAAAGCAATGATCAATGGTAATATTATTTTATACTGAGAAAATAACATTCATCTAACAAAGCACACTCTCTCTCCCTATGTCAGCATGCACACACCTTGTTTGTAAATAGTGCATGGGCGCCAGCCACTCAGAACACGGCCTAGTTTGTAACACACCTGGGTCGGGTTGTTCGAAAGCCGGTTAACGTTTGTATCACCGCTAAAAGTAATTACAATGCTAAATGTAATACCAACCGTAAATGTAATAAAAATTCACTCCAAATGTAATGCTAACCACAAATGTAATAAAAATCAAACCTAAATGTAATAACTTACCTCACCGTAAATGTAATACAATTTAACACCAAATGTAATAATACGTTACTTAGGGTGGCAAAGGCGTATATGACATCAATATGATCAGTGATATAATATCACTTCAATAGATTGTCGGATTACCCGGCCCAATCACTGTTAATCCCCATTTACTAACTAATCCTTTAGGCGCAGATTACCCCGGGGGTTACTCCCATACAATACTTTCACGAGTATGTGCCGCCCGACGGGATCGTGATTTTGGAGCCTCTGAGTTAGAGCGGGGTATCCATTTTAGAGACGTTTCCTATATACTGGGATCGCTGGACGGTTCAACATTCAGAATATCATCTGGAAAAATTGGAAGGATAAAGTAAAGAGAACCTGAACTGTTGTGAACGTTTCCGTTACACAGGTTTGTTTTGCTCTTGTTCACACCAATCAGTGTATCCTTATTTTGATAAAAGGAATCTGGAAACTCATGATATTCTGTAATCGTTAAAGCTTTTAAAATTTTGAAAATTTAGGGTTTCTTACTGTTTTCTACGAACTAACAACTTGAGTAACCGCACAAAATAACGAGAATACGTTAACGATACGCTTATTTAATTTACAAATAAGTTGTGATTATAAATGAATGAGTATCGCTGCCATTAAAGTTGTCATCATATCAACTGTACCATCTCTATATCTTTATCTGTCTTATCATGCTAGACATGGGGCGAGTATGGGTGAGGGATCAATTATGGGATCGTTTAGAGGCGCTCGAGCATTTGTTTTCAACCTCGTGCGCCCCAAACGATCCCACAAATAAGCGCTCGCCTTCTCTCGCCCAGGCTTCTAATATTTTCGAAAGTAAAGTGGGCTATATTGTAATTGCGCGATCCGCTACAAAGAATTTCGGCAATGATGTTTGTAAATAATCAACCATCAGAAGGGCTATTTTTTGGGAAATCTTCAGAAGTTTCCAGTTAAGCTTTGACCAGAACTACGCAGAACCTCCGCAATGGCCATAAAGAGTGATAACCGAGACTTCAAGGGATGCCCGGTAGCCGTAAGGCAGCTGTTATTACATTTGAAGCTAACTTGTATTACATTTAGGGTTGGTCAGCTTATTACATTTAGCGTTAAATTGTATTACAGTTACGATGGGGTAAGTTATTACATTTAGGGTTGATTTTTACTACATTTGTGGTTAGTATTACATTTAGAGTTAAGTTTTACTACATTTAGCGTTGTTTATTACATTTAGCAGTGATACAAACGTTAACCCAGGATTAAACGTTAACTGCAGCATTATTTTTTCTTGTTTAAAAATGTTTTTCGCCTCTAACGTTTAGTGTAGTTTAGATTACTACAGCTCGAAATTGAATAGCAAACAATATAAACAGAACACCTCACCAAAAACGTAGAAAACTGAAATAAAAATTCTCGCTAATCTCTGGGTTAGCTTAATCTGGCTTTGAACAACCCGGTCCTGGGGCCTGTTTCTCGAAGCGCCAGGTAACTACCGGGCTCGTTAAGCTGTTTTGTTCTCCAATCCAGATGGGAGCTTTAAAAGGTTTGAAAATTTTACAGTAAAGTTATCAGCTAAAGAAACAAAATGGACTTTATTAGAGGTCAGAACACACTCTACGTTTCTTGAGACTTCGATTTGAAAATATGATCCCGGGCCCGTTAAGTTACCTTAGTCCTTTATCGGCAAAAATATGCAAAAACCCCTGTACGATTTCAGTATTTCAAAAGTTATGGCCGTTTTTATCAGCACATGTACGAGCATTTCCGACATTCAAAATCGACCTATCCGAGCAGATTTTATTATAACTACGGCTTACCTGCTTCGAAACTTGGGTTTATTTCCAACTTTAGTCACTTTCCAAGCCTTCACGTTGCTGAATCAGTCACTAGCAGTTCCAGTTAATTGGTAGGTTTTGCCTTCGAAACTTGCATAATCGTGTTGGAAGCGAACAAAGCTCAACTCCATGGTCACATTTTGAGCTAAAATACCCTATCGAAACATCGTTTCAGAGCTGGATTTCTTCAAGAATCAGATAACAAACTAATCAAGTCTGGTATTAAGGAGAAAATCAAGCTTTGAAGGCTTAAATTTAGAGGAAACCCCCCGTTTAGATCGCTGGAAGATCAGTTGAGTATGGTACAATCAGCGGTCTCCTCTCTGGTATGCACTTTAAGTAAGAAAATATACTGCAAAGGTTGGTCAGGACAACGTGAACATAGGCGTTGTTACAATATTTCGGCTGGCCAACACCAGCCTTCTTCAGGTTTATTGAATGGATAAATGCTTCTTCCAAGATCCATCCATTACAATTATCCATTCAATAAACCTGAAGAAGGCTGGTGTTGGCCAGCCGAATATTGTAACAATGCCTATGTTCACGTTGTCCTGACCAACCTTTGCAGTATATTTTCTATTTTTAAAGTGTTTTGGTCTGGTCACGATCTATTTTGATCCAACGCACTTAAAGATCTATAATTTTCGAAATATTGTACATTTCCTCAAACGCATACTACAAGTTGTAGATAATGCCGTGTTTTGGCAAAACGTATTGTCGTATTTCGGAAACGATCCACTCATGATCAGTCCGAGTTTTTAGACGTTTTCTATTGTGGTCACGTGACATACCATATATGGACGTGGTTGGAAACATTTAAAGGAAACGTGAATCGAACAAACACGGTAAACTTTGATGCCCACTGGACTTCAGGAGCCAAGAAAAAGGAGGTTTTGAGATTTCTTTAGTAACAGACTTATAGTTAAGTTTCTCCCCCTTAATTTTCCTATGGATTGATACTAAACTGGTAGTAAATCTAGAATTACGATAGAAATTCACGCTGTGAAAAAAACCCGAGAGTTTCATGATAATGAGAGTGAAAATATCAGCGGTGAGAGCGAACTCCTTTTTCGTTTATAGTGTTTTTCCTGGTTATTCGAGGGCGGCGCTTATTTACTTTTTTGTCCCAGATGCGGCGCTTATTCGAGGGCGGCGCTTAATCGAGGGCGGCGCTTATTCGAGTAAATACGGTATTGTATAATTGAGCATCTTTATATGATTGGTATAAAAACTAGTTTTACCATTACGGTGAAGATCAATGGACATCACTAATGATTATATGACTAAAGAGCTATGTTCCTTACTTTGAAGATAACTAATGTCCCCCAAAATTATTATTTTATTTATATCAAAGATAAGAGGATATCGGCCAGTTTCAGCCAGGCATGCAATATTAGAAGCCTTGTTATTCACTTGCAAATAGGGTTTACAAATATGTAAGGAACCGTTTTCAATCAGTGAAGTGTCCGGATGCTGAGTCTGATTTGATAAAGAGACCCCAGACTTAACTCAATAACTCAAATAATAAATAACTCAAAATAGGTGAAATCATTGTGTCAAAAATTTGGGTGCAAAAGATGGTTTGAAACTACTGAAATCGATGTGTGGTCTTGCGCTAAATTATAGAGCTTGAACAGGTATAGAAGGGTTTACAGGGGATTACAAGGGTATACAAAGGTTTACAAGGGATTGCAGGTGTATACGAGGTTATACAAGGGATTACAGGGGATTACATAGGTATACAAGGGAATACAGAGGTATACAAAAGGTTACATGGGACTACATGGGATCACAGGAGCATACAAGAGATAACAGGGGTATGCACGGGTTTACAAGGGTACACAAGGGAGAACATGGGTGTACAAGGGTTTACATGGGATAACAGGGGTATGCAATGGATTACAGGAGTGTAAAAGAGGTTATATGGGTGTACAAGAATATACAAGGGGATTACAGGGGTATATACAAGGGCATACAAGGGTTACAGAGGTATACAAGGGTATACAAGGAATTACAATGGATTACAGGGGTTTTCGAGGGATTAAAAAGGATAAAAAGGGTATACAAGGGTTTACTGGGGATCGCATAGGTATACACTTGGCTCACAAACGATTGCAAGGGTACAGGAAAATATAAGAGAATACAAGGGAATACAGGAGAATACAAGGGAATACAAGAGAATGCAGGAGAATCCATTAGCGAATACAAGATAATACAAGGGAATGCATTAGGAATACAAGTAAATACAAATACAGGGAAATAGAAAATTCCTATTATGATACACTTTAATGATCTTACTTAAAGTACCTACCAACAAAGGTAACTTTAGTGCGGACCTCCGTGGAAACAGCATCACACCGATACCCTCTTCCAGCGAACTACACGGGTGATTTCTTTACAATTTAAGCCTTCAAAGCTTGATTTTCTCCTTGATACTGTAACGATGCTAATTTATGCATGTTAAGTTAATTTATACAGTTTAGTTTACATCTGTGTTCCCGGATGTGTTTGCTCGCTTCACTTGATGTACACTTGGCTTACAAGATTAAATGTTGTGTTTAGAGGCTCTGGTGCTTCGTGTCTGTCTTAGCGAATACGTTACATGGTGTCAGAAGTGACAAACCGGTTCCTACATCTGTTGTCATCGAGGAATTACCGCTCAGTGTACCGGAAAGTGTTCTGGAGAGGGATTTGCTCGCTTGCACGTGGTCGAACAACTCTGATCTCGGCTGATCTGTGAACTGTTGTTATAGAAGATAGTCTCCAGTCTCTACTGTATTCTGCAACAGCCACTTGACAAGTTCTTCACAAAGAATAGCGGAAGACCACGGTGAGTGGAATTGTCTTGTGCTTTCGGAAAGAAATCTCAGCTGAAGAAATCTAATTAACTTCAAAATACTAATTATGCCACCGAAACCCGATGGTAGCGGCGCGTCTG
>JAHPZR010018133.1:0-11295 GCA_019787425.1 Platygyra sinensis | reverse complement strand
AAGTCAACTTAAGGACGGTGCCTACTAAATACAAAGGTTTTTGCACCAAGTTAGGACCACACGGAAAAAGTAGATATTTGCAAGGGCTATTGGAATCCACAAAGAAAAATAGGGGTAGCCACGCATTTTTTCGAGATAATTAGCCCTGAATCTCAACAAAAATGCTGACATCAGCATTTTTCTGAAAAAAGCAGGAAACGAATTCCCCTTTACATACAGAAAGGCAAACACGTTTAAAAAGATCTTAAAACTACATGGCAAATGGTAACATTAAAATCATTTTTGTTACGTTTTTAGTGACAAAATCTTTGCAAAATCGCTTTTAACGTCTCTGACAGCCTTCCTCTGGTTCAGCTAAAATACAGTCTAAATACCTTTTGCTCACGACCAGAAACTAACCACATGTTGAATAGGCTTGCCGCTTCCATTTCGCAACAAAAAATGTAGGGGTAACCACGCAATTTTTAAAGTTATTGATCCTTTTTGAAAACTTTTACGGTGCCCGTTACATTTTTTCCTGTCACCTCCCCAGTAAGTAAGACAATTGCGTGTCTGCGCGCGCACTACGCCATCTGCAGGTACATGTTTGCAGTTGGATTTCAGTGTAATTTTCGAAAGATAACAGCTAGATTTTCAGCTGGAAGACGTTAACAGTTTGTGGCTAGCGATATGCTGCTATTCTGGTCCTCCTGGTTTAAGTACAGGTTCATTAAAATTGAGTTGGTCACCGTAGGAAAATTTTGCTTTAATTTCAGTCGTGTGCTTGGTGGCGTAGTTGATTGCGTCAATGTCAACCCCAGCGCGCGCGCGCTTAAACTATGGCTTGCGTGATGCGCAGAACGTGTGCGCACTAACAAAAGTAGGCACCGTCCTTAATAGACCTAACCCTAACAATAGCTACATAACAAAGAAAAACTTCACAGGTTTTTATGACGAGGTAAACCCCTGAAGAGAGGCGTGTTACAGGACCACTCTCCGTAAATGAGCTTTCCTGTGTAGAGATGTTGGCACTGAAGCATGCACAGATGGAATCATTTCCTGGAGAAGCCTTGTTGAAGAAATTGCCACTGCCACTGAAAAATAAGCTGTTTTCCTTAACCCCACTCATGGATAAAGCTGGGTTGCTGTATGTGGGTATTCTGAAGTTTCATAGAATTCATCAACAGCTTAAGCTCTCTCTAACTTCCCTTCTGTTGCTAATAGAGCAATCTGGCACTTCAATTCCTCTTCTTGGGCTTTCATTTGACGATCCATCTCCTGGCGCTTTAACAGATTCTTTAACTCAACCACATGAAAAAGTTCTTTATCCTTTCTTGATCTAGCAGTTGAGGGTGAAATGGTCTTCATGTGACAAGCAATAAGTGCATCTGATTTAACTTCAGGGTAATCAGTGAATTGACATTTGTCATAGGCTTGAAAACATCTCACAAATGTGATTTCAACACTTTTCTTTTTGCAAGCCTCATGATCAACTTCAGAATTTTGCTTTAATAATTCAACATCTCATTACTAGTAAACTTAATACAACATTTGAAGTCATGGTTCCACATGTTCAGGTTTCCCTTTCTGGATGACTCGGATTCTTTACTACACATGACATTGCCATGGGTTTCCAAAATAATACCTTACCAATACAGTGCAATAGGAATGGGACAACTAATTGCAACATTGGAAATAACAGGAATAACGTACGAAGTACAAGACAAATGATGAAATCGGACATTTACATGATGATTTGGGAATAAGGCAAAACACCATAAAGAATGTAAAAACTACACGTAGTGATCACTTGTTGTGAGCGAACACTTTGTCTTTTGCATAACCAGCACAAAGGTAAATCTATTTAAGCTTAGCCACATGGACTGGGACTAGGAAGAAGATTGGTTTCTACAATGTCTTTTAGTGAAGAGAATGCTTCTTTTATCAACTCTCTAAGTTTAACTGCTTGTCAAAAACAAACCAGACAAGTAATTAAAATTAATCACTGTTTTTTAGGGAAAGGTACCAAGAAGACATTGTGGTGTTGTTAGCTAAAATCCAACTGGAAGTGAACTTGATTAGTGAGCCTCTGTACTTGAGGAAATACATAGAGCGACATAGTCGGAAGGCCTTAATTATGTCTCACCATAAAGTGGGGCCAATGAATGATGGAAATTTGGGGCACACTGATACATTTACCATGAATCAAATACATGTATGGCAGCTTGCCAAGTTTGAATCAAAGCAACTTTGTTCCCAGGGTCTCTCATCTTACTGCCCCTCCCGGGTAAGCGAGGAGAGATCCTGCTTGGGTCTGGTTCAGTTAGGAGCATAACATATTGTCAAAATCCCCTCAAGAAGGCAAAAGAATTGCATGCGCTGTCCTCATATAACTTGCAGCAACCTATACTAATAAATTACAAATTTTAAGAACATGCTTGTTCATCCCAAGGTTATCCTGAGCATTAGACACCCAAGTTGAGAAAGGCACTGTGAGAGTACAATGTCCTGGCTAGGGACAAAGCAGAATGTACCTAGCAAGGCCAGGGCTTGAACCCAGAGTGCTCCATCCTGAGTCAAGCACACTAAACCTCCTACATGTATCTTCCATAGAACTCAGGTTTTGATCATTCCACTTAAATGTCTGAGCAAATTATAGTCTTCATTACATGTGGGTATGTAAGAAAATTCAAAAATTAAACGAGACTTACCTGTAAGTTGAAGTTTGATTGGAATTCTATCCGTCACCAAGCACTGAGGGATTATGTGAGAGAGCATTAGGCCTGCGCGAACTCAGTTTTTAAAGCACTTACCATGTGTGCAGTGAAGAAAGTCCTTGTCAAAAAATATAAATGGGAGGGCCTTAAAAGGGGGGGCACGTAAACCTTCAGTACTTGATGACGGATAGAATTCCAATCAAACTTCAACTTACAGGCAAGTCTCGAATTCTATTCCATCACCGCACTGAGGGCTCACATGAGACTTCAAAGCACACTGCACACATGAGAAGAAACACAGACTCCATGTTCCGTTTCAACACTTTATTCAACAGTAAAGAATAGTCATGTCTCTCAAGCCACAGAATGTAAAATGCTCTCAGCAAAACTGTTTTTAAATAAATGGGTTTGTTATAAAACTTAGCAAATAAGGAGGCAGAGATCCAGCCAACAGTAGCCATCCATCCATCTTTTGATCAAAATCACCACGGATAAATAAAGTTTTCCTTTCCTTTCCTTTCCTTTCCTATCCTATCCTATCCTATCCTATCCTATTCTATCCTATCCCATCCTATCTTATCCTATCCTATCCTATCCTATCCATTGATGGATGGATGTTTTGTTGATGCTGATAGTCACTCAAACAGGTCTGATTCTTCCAATTTCAAACCATTCCACGAAACAATGAGTTAGATTCTCAATGCTTTAAGTATTTTGAGTTGTTCTTGGAGAAAGTAGACCAAAATATAAAGAAATTTATTTACTTGGTGATTTGAATTGCAATTTTTTTTATCAAATCCCCTGGAATATCACACTTCACAACTAATGGATGTAATGATTAGCTTTCAGATGAATCAGGTGTCAACTGAACCTACAAGAGTCACCCCTATTTCCAAAACCTTAATTGATGTTGTGATTACCAATAGCAAAGAAAGGTTAAGTCACACAGGTGTTTATCCACTTTCAATTGAAGGCTTCGATGGAAAAAGGGCGTTAGGTTTTTTACTCAAAAGTGAACTGTGTCAAAAACACTCCAAATTCCGCATGCAGTTTTGTTTACGTGTGTCAAACAATGTTCTGCATGTTTTTTCCCTGAAGTTTGCTCGCTTTTTGAGATATTACGTATGCGAAAAAACACATTTTTCCAAGGGCATCCTCTGGGGACCTTTTGTTGGATGAAAAACAAAAGAAACCTTTTGTTTCGCTAAGCCATGAAGTCACTATAATACCATTATTCTCTCACTACTGCTTCGTTAGCTCAAGCAGATAAGGCGCTTAACGGGCCAGATTTGAATTTGTTTTGCCGAGACACCGGTTCGATATGAGGTTGCTCAACTTTTTTTTTCCGCTCTGTTCCTTTACTTCTTTCAAAAATCAAGATATCTATTTAAAAAAAATGCGTATAAAGCTGGAGTCTGGAGAGATTTTTAATAGAGGTTATTGTGATGTGAAACACAACAAGCGAATTTCGATTCAGCGTCAAAGCAAAGAGAAGTGATACATTACAGCTCTTTCAATTAATATCTTAAACATTGTTTTTAAGTACCTTGTAGCCTGCCTGGTAGTTGATAGGCATCATAAAGCCTTGATAACCCGTAAGTCACCAACACGTTTTAAAGAAGCAAAATGTGTTCTGTAACTTCAAATGCAATGATATAAGCGGCAAGTTATCTTCGTTTGAAGTCAGATCGATCCAGGCAGCAAAGTCCAAGAGCAGTTCTTGCCCAAGAATAAAACCCTGTCATGAGTTGTGGCCCATTTGCCAAGCGTTGGTAGCATAAAAGTTTGAAAAACGAGAACTGCTTTTAGACTTATAAAATTTTTCTTGCATCATCCTCCATGTTTACCCGCGCACGAGGTGTAACAGAACCTTCCCGGCATGCATTTCGTTCACGTTCACGTTCGGCAAGACAAGACAAGACTCCTTAAATCACAACAAGAAGTTTAAAAAAACTTAAAACCGCGCTTTTTTAACTCTTTTGCGCTCACAAAAACATTACGTAATATTAAGCAACAACGTTTTGCGAGAAAACATTACCCAGAAACAATTTAAAAGATGGTTAGGACTTGTTTCCATTTCTCAAACTGCTCTTGGATACCTTGTGATGCGTACACAAAGTAAATACTGATTATAGGCCTAAGCACTGAAAATACTGATTAGGGTTAGGGTTAATGCAAGGGGTTAATGGTTAGCTTCTTTATAGCGTTCGGGTTTCCGATATGGTGCCACGCTTTAAAACTCACGGTTACTCACACTGTCCGACTGCGCGTTTGTTATCTTTTTAATCTTTACGCAAACGTTCAGCTCGTGAAATGTGATATAGTTACCGCCGTCATCTACTGTTACATAACAACCGACTTTAATTACACGAAACGTGACTCTCGCCTTTCAGCATATGAAGGTGTTATGTTACAAAGGGTTTGTACTTTACTTTACTTAATAATTTTACAGCAGATAAATATATGTACATACAAACATATAAATAAATAGCTGCTGGAAGACCTACTGTAGCAACAGGAATGAACTTCCCTGGTGATAAAAGCCACCAGAAACAATATATGTAAAACAAGAACATGAATAAAATATACATAATGACAGCCAGTATTATAAAACGAATATAGTAAAATATTATGTGTTACAAAAATAATGCTGACTAAAATTAAATAACAATTACATTAAATCTCTGCTATCAGTAGCAAAACAGTGGAGTCTAGGTCTTTTTTGAACATTGATTTGTGACTCCCTCTTCCTAATAGATATAGGTAAATTATTCCAAAGACGAGCAACTCTAGGAAAGAAAGACGACCTAAATAATTCTGTTCTTGCATAGTTAGTTTTAAAAGTTAGTTCTCTCTCTCTCTCTTAGTTCCTTGCCCCCAGAAACCGGAAAGTTAGTTCAGTGTTCCTCAAAATATTGGGTTCATGCTCAGAATTATAAAACTGCAGATAATTACAGACTGATCGAGGCCATAATAACTATGCAGGCATTTGAATGAAAAAAATTGAAGAGTAAATAGATTCGTCTAGAAGATAGCTACATTAGACAGGACAACTCGGATTAATATCAATCGCATTAATATTAATCCTAATGATTATTATAATCCAGTAATAGATTATTATAATCTAGTAATAGATTATTATAATCCATTACTGAGGTTTGAGCCGTGCCTTAATTAATTAGGAGTAGTATTAATCAGATTAATATTAATCGTAATATTAGATCCTGTAATAGATTATTATAATCCATAACTGAGCTTTGAGCCGTACACTAAACGATTAGGATTAATATTAATCTGATAAATATAATCTCACATAGCTCAAATTTGTACAAGTCTCTTAATAAAGAAAATATTCTATTCTAACCACGACGAATTTGCTACTTGTGCTAGTAGTTTGTGAACAAAACTCTTAATTACATTCAGTCAATAACCGCACTCCTTATTATACGTCATTATATTTTAGTAGCAGAAGTCGGCAGTTGTCTCAGCTCTGCTGGTAATTCCGGGAGGGTACTTGACCCATGTTTGGGTATAGGGGTGCCGCAGAGGGTTTGAAATCCTCACCCTGTTTAGGACAAAAATACGCTAAAAACCCTACCCTGTATAGGACAACAGCCTCCATTTCAAGACCCTGTTTAGGACAAGCGGCAAAATGCGTGCTCACTGGTTTAACAGGAATTTAAACTGTTTAATAAGTCATACAAATCAGAGAAATCATGCTGAATGCGTCTAAAACCCAGTTTTCAGCTGAGTTATTGCATCTCTACACTTGAACTAAACAAAAAGCCATCAAGCATTAAGCTCTAAATTAGTTAGCGTAGCAAAATGTTGTCATTTTATCTATAGAAAGGTGATTTTTTAAAATAGCAAATCAAGAGGAATGATTTCTTCAATTACTGTATAATGAATAAGTGGAGCTTAGATTTTTGAGTTAATTTTATTTTGATTAAGGCACTAATAGAACTTTTACAGAGAAAAATATAGCTAAACAATATATAAGCCAGCGGAATCCATCACGTTATCCAAGACAGAGAAACTAGACCTACCGGCATGATCCGTTCTGTAATTGCGCACGTGTTATAATACTGCTAAGTGGAAAAAATATTTTACATTAAAAGATACCGACAACATTGGCATTCTTGCCCAGGAAATGATCTGATGTTGATTGATGACATTGTAATGTTCCGTTAACAGTCGCTTTACTCGGTTGAAATTATGCAAATCAGGAAAAGAAGCACGTCGCTTGTCCGCCGCTCGATCGCATGCTCTTTCAACTTCTCGTAGCTAACCCTAACCCTAACCCTAACCCTTAGTTGCAAGCTAAGAAAAGAAAGAGACTCCTCGCAGTCTGGGTTAAAGTCTCTCGGCTCGTAATACCATACCCTGTTTAGGACGGGTTTTTAACCCGTTTATGACAGAGGCACTGAGTCAAATTGTATACCCTGTTTAGGATAGTGACGTCCAAAAAACTATACCCTATCCAGCGGCACGTCCCCGTATAGCCCAAATAAGAGAGCACCCCTTCCTTCCTTCTCGAAGCGAAAAAAAGACACTTAAAGCATGCCAGCCGTCCCAATTCCTCCACAGAATCATAGTACAGGGTTAAGCGCTCCGTTCCAGTAAAATTCCAAGCCAAATTCATCTCCACAGCGCACACTTCAACGCTCTGGATTTTTAGTATATTGACGGGTCAACAGATCATAAGTTGCGTGATCGATTCCACAGCAAAAGTGAACAGTACAAGTTGCGTGATTCAATGATTATATTCTTTGCATAGGGTGTTGTAATCCGAGAGATTTGTTTACGACTAAGGAAAAAATACCTTGACCTTTCAAACGAATATAAATTTACATATGTTAAAAGCGTTTTTTACAAGCACTGGTTTTATTTTTTTTCTCAAGAAAACTCCGCCATTGCTTCTGGCGAAGTAAACGCGATCTTATTTATCACTGACAGCGCACTCCATGGCTGACGCCAGACGTAATACCTTTATAGCGCATTGAATATTCCCTTCAAAAGTGAACAGAAACAAAAATAATCACCTCCTGGGTTTTGCACGCAAAACGAAAACACAGCTTAACTCTGGATAATTTCAGCCTTAGTAACCAGCAACTGGCCCCAAATTACATTCTTTATCCTTGCATATGTCCTGACGTGCATCTCCGAGGGATTTTGGCCCAATTTTGACCAAATAAACATTTCTCCCGTCGCCGGCCATTTTTTGTCTAAATAGTTTTAATTCACTAACTTGACAAAACTCCCTGAGGGGGAATATGACAAAAAGAGCTGAGAAATGGCCTGTAATTGGCTGATGATGACATCATCCGGTGACAACAATTGGCCGAGTGGGAGTGTGGGTCTGCTCACCGACAAGGAAAAAAAAATAAACCGAGGCAGAGCAAGAAACCGCTCAGCCTATGGCTGCGCGGTTTAATAATATTTAACTAAATTACAGAGCGTGATTTTTTCCTTTTTTATTCCAACATAATGAGGGCCAACAAGAAGCGATCGATTGATTCAAACATAGATCTGTGATCCAGGTTGTGTTGATTTTACTTCAAATCGGCATGATTTGTTGTGCTTTAAACTTCTGGGATCAGGGGCCATGCAAATGTAAGGAGAGAGACCTGTACGTTGCACAGAAGGGTTAATCTGTTAATCTGTCAGCCCTACATTTTAAAGCTTATACGTTGCAGGCAGTTAAAATGAAATAGAGATCCTTGCTGTGACGCTTTAAAGTGAAATCAACATTTTAACCTTTTTAAGCCCGAAATCGCCGTTTTCGAGTTTACGTGCTGGGTGAAATGAACAGCTTGCTCGATTTGAAGTGAAATCAACATCCTTGCCGTCATGCCTTAACGTGAAATCGTATAAAGTGAACATTTGGCTGTAATTTGAGTGAAATTAACGTCTTTGCAGTCGCGTGATAACGTGAAATCACAATTTTAACGGTTTTAAAAACCTGAAATCAACACTTTTTAAGGTTACATCTTGATTGTTTTCCTTGGCCTAACACTGCGCTAACCCTAACGTGTGCTGACCTTAACTCTAACCTTATCTGAAGCACTAACCCTAACAACAAAGTGCTAGCGCTAACCCTAGGCAATAACCCTCACCCTTCAACGCTAATCCTAGTTTAAAGCGGTAACCCTAAACGTTAACTCTAAGCCTAACCTTGTTCCGTAACCCTAGTTTCAAGCGGTAACCTTAAACGTTAACTCTAAGCCTAACCTGTTCTGTAACCCTAACCTTCAATGCTAACCCTAGTTTCAAGCGGCAACCCTAAGCGTTAACTCTAATCCTAACCTTGTTCCGTAACCCTAGTTTCAAGCGGTAACCTTAAACGTTAACTCTAAGCCTAACCTTGTTCTGTAACCCTAACCTTGTTCCGTAACCCTAGTTTCAAGCGGTAGCGCTAAACGTTAACTCAGCCTAACCTTGTTCCATAACCCTAACCTTCAACGCTAACCCTAGTTTCGAGCGGTAACCCTAACTCTAATAAAACTGGGAACTCTTAAGTACCCTAAGGGTTTAAGTCCTTGTGGTGGCGTGATAATGTGAAATCAAAATCAGTTTTAACTGTCCATAAATGACCTGATATCAACATTGTCTAGCTTGCACATTGCGTGAAATTAACGTCTTTGCGGTCGCACGTTAACGTGAAATCGACATTTTAATGGTTTTAACCTGAAATCAACATCTTTTAAGGTTACACATTGCAAAAGATCAATAATTTGCTGGATTTTAAGTGAAATTGCCGTCCTTGTGGTCATGTGCTGACGTGACAACAAATACAGGGTTTTTTGCATACGTAATATCTCGAAAACGACGCAAACTTCAGGGAAAAAACATGCAGAACATTGTTTGACACACGTAAACAAAAATCCATGCGAATTTTGGAGTGTTTCTGACAAAGTTCACTTTTGAGTAAAAAAACTTAAGCATTTTGACGAATTGAATTTCAAAAAGGGTCTCTTGATGCGCCTTGGCCATGTACAGTATTGATAATTTTCAAGATGTGAACCACGCACTAGCCGTGTTGACTAAAGTATTTCTTAGCGTTGTTGATAAACATGCTCCTTGCTTCACCAGAAGAATACATAACAAACCTTCTCCATGGCTAAATCCAAGCATTAAACAGTTGATGTTCAAGTGAGATTGGTTAAAAAGAAAAGCAACCAAAACCGGTATGCTAGAGGATTGGAGGGCTTAAAGAACTTCAAGAAATTTAGTCAATAAAGAGACAAGACTAGCTAAGAAAAGATTAAATTTTTATCAGTCATGCATAAACAAGGCATCTGGTGATCAAAAGGCGCAAAGGAAAGTGCTTAATGATCTCTTGGGAAAAAATTTGTGTACAACAAAGATAAAAGAATTGAAAAGTGACTGTGGTGTGACAATCACAAACCCTCAAGACATCGCAGATTACATGAACAAACACTTTGCAGCGATCAGCCCGAATCTAGCTTCAAAGATTCAAGTTTATGAAGATAACATTACCCTTACAAAATTCTTGACTAAAACAGATTCTAGCTTTAATTTGATAAAGGTGGAAGCCTCCAGTGCGCTAAAATTATTGCATGGGGTAAAAATTCACAAGGCAACTGATATCAATAAAATATCAAATACAATTTTAAAAATGGCTGCTCCTGTTATCTAGAAGAACTTAGACTTATTTAATTGATCTATCATCTCTGGCGTATTTCCATCTGATTGGAAAAAAGTCTCTCCACTTCTTAAATCGGGTGATCTGAGCAATGCAAATAATTACAGACCGATTTCTGTTTTGCCAACAATTGCACGAGTATTTGAAAGACTTATATTTGACCAGTTTTATACATATGTTAATGAGAATAACTTCCTTTATATGTACCAGTCCGGATTTAGACCTCTTCATTCAACCCTTACTGCCTTACTTGATATAACTAATGAGTGGTGTTTTAATATTGATAAAGGCATGGTTAATGGAGTTCTTTTCCTGGACTTGAAAAAAGCCTTTGATACCGTTGCCCATGTTATTTTACTTACAAAACTTATAGATACTACAGAGTAGAAACTGCAACAATCAATTGGTTCACTTCGTATTTGGAAAATCGACAGCAAGTATGTTAAGCTAATGTTATTACCTCCTCTCTAGATTACATAACATATGGTGTTCCTCAAGGTTCGATTTTAGTTCCGCTACTCTTTCTTGTATATATATATATATGTATACTGAATAAATGTTTGAAAGAAAATTCGCCCTGAGCAGGATTTGAACCCACGTCCCCCCGCACACTAGTCGAGTGTGATAACCACTACACCATCAGGACAACCATGCTGGCTACACGGCAATCGACGATGTGATTTACGTGGTTTGGAACAGGGTCTCCCGGGAAATTTTCCTTCAAGGTGACAGGGTAGGGGAGCCTATAACTCCAATTGAAATCCAACTAAGGATCAAGTTAATGATGCACGACCGAAGTCAACTTAGCGGAAGACAATGTATTTATTCAATGGAGGATCCACAATGTGGATTCTCATTGTCTTCCATTGTCTTCCGCTAAGTTGACTTCGGTCGTGGTTGGATTTCAATTGGAGTTATAGGCTCCCCTACCCT
>JAHPZR010018131.1:0-20804 GCA_019787425.1 Platygyra sinensis | reverse complement strand
TGTTCACAGCTGGTCAATTTGTCTGGTGCCCGGCCTTAATGAACCCCCTGGGCCTGTAGAAAAAAAAGCATATGACTGAGTGTAAAATTGAGTTTAACAGGCCTACATAACTTCTATGATTCATGTCATTTGTACATTTGCCATACTGTTTTCAATCTCCTACCCTTTCTTGCTTCTCTGTACAGCTTTTTCAAAGAAAAGCAATGGCAGTCTCTGAAGAAAAACTGGACCAGGATTGATGTGATATTCATGATGAAAAGCAACATACTGTACCTTGTGCTTGCAAAGAGTTCTGATCAAACAGAGACAAGTGTGTTGGTTTCCCAGTTTCTTGCTGTTTCCCTATTGTTAGAACTGTGTGAGCAGTGAGAGATGAAAGAAAACCCAAGTTATTCACCTGACCAAGCTTTAAATGTTTGATATATGGCCAACCCATGTCATGTCAGCTTTGCTGATTGCAATATTTGATCACAGGATACAGATATTGTTGACGGTCATAAACAAACAGCAGTTTGAATCATATCAGTCACCTAGGTAAGTTCTACATTGGTTAGACCTTGTCAAATACCAGTGAGTATTTTACTTTACTCATCCCTCGCTGGGGATTATGGTTGATCAAATGATTAAACAGTTGCAAGTAGAAGTTCCCTGTCAGCTTGCTACAAGCAGAAAGAGAATGGGATACTATGTCTCACAGGGTATAAAACACTATCTCAGTCACTTGACATACTAGGGGTTAAGTCTGCATACGAGTCAAGTGGCCCATCAGGTGGGAGCCTATCCTGTTTTCTGTATCATGAAGTGACTTAGAGTATTTCATCTACTGGATTGGATGTAAGCCCATCTTATGGTTACCCCCAACATTAACTTCACTCACTGTTCACCGTAACCATTTATACACCTGGGTGGAGGGAAGCACTTTGACCTTAGTGACGAGAGGCACTGAAGGTTAGATGTAATGTATGTTAAGTAAGTAATACAAGCGTAAGTGAGGTTATGCAAGGTTTTGTTAGTAAGTAATGCCGAGTGTAGCAAGTGCAGTACTGTAAGTGAGTAATGTAAAATACGTTGTTAACTTTCTTTTTGTTACAAACTCATTATTTAGCAAAGTGTTGTAAATTGTAAGTTTTGTATGTATGTATTCTGTAATTGTAATAAAGCTATTTTAAAAAAAAGAATAAAAAATAAAAAATTAATTAAATTTCCAATTTTTGTAAATTATTAAATCGGAAGAGCCACTGGCTATTACTTCTATTACTATTACTATTAAAAGAAAAAAAAACTGAAGGTTAGATGTCTTGCTCAAGAACACAACACAATGTCCCTGGTTAGTGCTCTAACCTGGGCTGGTTGATCTGGAGACAACTGCATTAATGATGAGGCCATCATGGCTCCCTTATGTGACAGTAAGGAAATGCAGAATACAGAAGTTTATCTACACTTATGTAACAGTAGATGTGGTACAGCATGACAAAGCTCAAAAGCAGAGTGGTGTTTAAATGTTGCAATGTGTAACTAAATAATTCCTGATGTGCTGGTCAAAATTTTTGGGAATTCAAAAGTAATTTTTTGATGGCCTGTTTGTTGTCTCTCAAACAGCAACAATGCAAGGGAAGGGAGAAGCACTTGTTAGTGGGGGAAGACCCTTTTATTCAGTTAACAAGGCTTCATGTAATAGACCCATAAGTATGTAATATGTAATCTAATATGTATGTTTTTAAAGAACTTAGTAAGGTCATTTTCCTGTGCAAGATCCTATTATTGTTGCCCACTTCTGCAGCGTTCAGACTTTCAAAAATATATTTTTTTGAAAGTTTGAACTCTGTGGAAGTGTGTGATCTTTTCAACCACAAATTATACATGTGGTCCATCCTCAAATTCACAATACAATTTTCAGGAATTAATTTCACTAAGCAGTATTAGTCAATAGCAGTTTGAGTCAGATGTCTGTTTGTTAGTAACCAAGGTAGGCAGCTGACATTCAGGCCAAGACATAACAAGGTCTCCTTCACATGGTTTATACAGGTTTAAGGGTTCTTTCTCTAACTGCCCTCTTGTTTTTCAGAAAATAGATAAAGAGATCAATAAGTCTTGATTGTTGGATTTTTATCTGCAATAGCTGCGATTCATTAACAACAAAGTTATCATAATCGAAAAAAAAAATCCTTGTGACAACTGGATTCCGACAGAGGTGTATTATCTCTATTTAAACTTTAAATGCTGTTGTTTACAGGCTTAAGAATTAGAGATATTTTACAGGTTGACTTGCTAGTATCTACCACCCTCTACCCTCTGCCATTTTCCTAAACATGTTTGTGTATGCAGGTCAACCCCTACAAAACTGCCACACTCAGGGAATTAGAAAGTGGCTGCTTAATAGAGGACTTCAATTACTGGCTCCCCAATAGGGGTGGCTGTTTACATGCAATAAGGGGTTGAAGAGTAAATACTGAAAGCACCAGGGTTGCCACAGATTATTAGGAAGTTGTCAGGGAACAAATTAAGGAAAGACGAAGGTCAAGGAATATTATTTTGAGTGATAAGTAATAGTAATTGGACCGAGTGGAGTACAATTTAGGGAGTAATTGTATCTATAACAAAATTCTCGATCGTGATTGGTTCTCCGCGCGCCTATTTGTCACGTAACCGGTGCCCGATCACGCGGGTGTCCAATTACAGCTGTCCGATTTGAACTTTTCGTAATCGGACACCTGTAATTGGATACCCACGTGATTTTCACGCCAATTACGCGCGCTTAAATGGCTTCCTTAGCAATGTTTTCTACAGTTTTCAAAACTTAGGAAAAGCGCTACAGACGTTTTCTCTCGAAAGTTCTCAGAAGACATTTTTTCCCCGAAATTTGTTATAGATACGATTAATTAGGCCCGGTTTAAACGTCGCATTTTACATGCGCCCAATCGAATTGCCAAATTAAGTGCATGTAAAATGCGACGTCTAAATCAATTAAATGCGACATATTTCAATTCGATGCGAGTCAGTCGAATATTCGACTGATGCAGTCGAATATGCGACTGAACTTCGACAGTTGATTTAAACGCCGCATTTTACATGTGCCGAATTGAATTGAAATTATGTTAAATAATTTGTTTGCTCGAATGGGAATTTAAAACACGTCATTCGCGCTCAGCAATTTTGTTCGGCAAAACAATGCGACGTTTAAATCAAATCAGCCGAACGCATTCATTCGAGTCGACTAAAATTAGTATTTGATTCGGCGCATGTAAAATTCGACGTTTAAACCAGGCCTTAGTAATTGGACCGCGTGTCGTACAATTCAGGGACTAATTGTATCTATAACAAAATTCTCGATCGTGATTGGTTCTCCGCGCGCCTATTTGTCACGTAATCGGCGCGCGATCACGTGGGTGTCCAATTACAGGTGTCCGATTTGAACTTTTTGTAATCGGACACCTGTAATTGGATACCCACGTGATTTTCACGTCAATTACGCGCGCTTTAATGGCTTTCTTGGCAATGTTTTCTACAGTTTTCAAAACTTAGGAAAAGCGCTACAGACGTTTTCGCTCAAAAGAAGTTCTCAAAAGACATTTTAAATTCCGAAATTTGTTATAGATACGATTAATTGGTAATTGGATCTCGTGTCGTACAATTCAGGGAGTAATCGTGCTCGTAATTTCAAATCGGCCTCGCGCTTCGCGCTCGTCCGATTTTGAAATTACTCGCGCGATTACTCCCTGAATTGTACTCCACTCGGTCCAATTACTATTACTAATCGTGCTCGTAATTTCAAATCGGCCTCGCGCTTCGCGCTCGTCCGATTTTGAAATTACTCGCTCTATTACTCCCTGAATTGTACGCTACTCGGTCCAATTACTATTACTAATCTAGAAAAATTGACTTTTGAAGAACAGACAGGAAAAATTGAAATTATAACACCTGATTTAATACCATTAAAGACTGGAAAAAACATTTCAGGTCACTGTGATCTCAACATGTTTTTCCTCACTGTCCTTTCAATGAAAAAAACTACTTTGGCACGGAATTATCTGTCAAATAAATGAGTGGAGAGGATGGTTGTAAGTGCTACTACTATACTGAACATTTTGTATGTATTTAATTAGGGAATATTTTTTTATGAGAGGAATGAAAAGTGATATCTTTGACAAGCATGATGTACTGATGTCTAGGTTTCACTTGATAGGCCATTTCCAAGATACCTTCTGCCTCAGTGTCAAAACGAGTCTTTGTGCGAAACCTTTCATATGCATGGCTATGTGCCCAGGGGCACTTGCATATTAAAGGGGCGGGATGCTCATCATCTCACTTAGGCCCCGTTTACATGGGTCCGGACAAATCTTTGCACGGACAAAAACTTGCACGCGACCGGCGGAACTGTACGAATTTTTGAACGCCTAAGTGTGCAGGTTTGGGACCTGAAAAAAGCAGGTCAACTCTTTGACCGGCACGGTTCCATATTTGTACGAACTCGTGTAAACACCCGAACCGTGCAATTTTTTGCTCAGATAGCGCGGTTATGGCTGAAATCAAATACTGCGACTGTTCTAAACTTTGCACGGATCCGTGTAAACACCACTGCAACAGAATTTGCACGGATCCATGTAAACAGGCGGTCCAGGAACAAAATTCGCCGTGCAAAAATTTGTCCGGACCGTGTAACGGGGCCTTAGGGGTGTAAAAAGTGTTCTGGGGAAAATGCCACCCCCCCCCCCCCCCCCTCCCCTCCCGCTTGGGGGCATGAGTTTCTCCTACAGGTTTATTTTCAGCCAATCGAACTCATTTTCATATGACCGGTTTTGCATAAGACTTGTTTTGAAACCGAGGCACAAGTTAAGTCAGAAATGGCCGTTGCTGACACAGTAGACTTAAGCAAACATCAAATTTGGGCAATGCGTACTCGGCAATTTGTTTTTTGGAAGATTTGATAAATATAGCTTGAGTTGCCAGTTACCTATTATACAACCATGTTGAATTTCAGACGGTGATTGAAAGGAAGAAAGCGCTGAAAACAGGGTTTTGGTCATTTACGGTAGTTTATTTGCCGGTTAATATTTAATTGTAACCAACTATAAAACATGGCAGCTTTCTGACTTGTAAAATCGTTAGGATAAACTTTGTCATTAACTAACAGTACGTGCGCAGTCGTTCAAATTTTTGGCCAGCTGAAAAAATAGGCTGGTTTTGTACTTTCATATGCTGCTGTTTGAGAAAAACTTTAGAGGGCAAGAGGCTTACAGTCTACACAGCCCTACATGTGGAAAAGCATCGTGTGACAAACCCAATAAGTAACCATGTACTGTGACTTTCGTCGCCCTTACGATGTGTGCAGTCTGTCGTAAGTGAATCTTCAGGTTATCAGCAGCGGAGTAGGCACAGGTTCTGAATGCCACTTAACTGCGACTGTTTATTGCAGGCGGGTGATGTTGTAGGCCAAGCAGGGAAACCAAAGACAATCACAGGATTGTTGCTTGCTTACGGAGAGAAAGCGGAGTTAGCCGCAGCAGAGGAATGTATCCTTTATAGTACAAAACAAAAGAATTTCAATTTAAACCCCTATAACACGGATATTCCCACGATAAGAAACATCCCATAGTAAAGGACTCGTTTGTTAGTATGTTGCTTGTCATGTTACGTCAGGAGCCCATCACGGGAGCCTGCAGCTACCCCATATTCCTGTCACGTCGTTTTCCACAGACCGATCTATTTTTAGTTTCAATTTTGAATTCAGATCCCACAGGAACCTCAGTAACCAATTGCAATCACAAGTACGGACTAATGTCGACATGTTCACGTGCGGCCGCATTGTTGTACCCTTACCGAATGGTGCTCATATAGACTGGAACTGGCCTATTTCGCGGGAAAAATATCTCAAAATAGACTGGTCTGAAACTGTGAAATACCGTTGCATTGGCTGATTACGAGAGTTGCAGGCTTCTAGTAATGGGTTCCTGGTTACGTTCATTGAACGGCCGTATTTGAGAAAGGAACTGATAGTGTTGGCAAATGTCTCTTGACGTCTTGAGAATTGGTTCGCTTCGGAGACAGAGCACTAGCTCTGTTTGTTTGTCTTGGATGTGTATCCGACTGCGACTGCTGTATGCTGTGTTACAATAAAGTTTCCATATAACGCGCGCTCTGATTGGCTGAAACAGCGTGCTTTATCAGAGATTATAATATAGTTAGGACTCTGCGCACGCTCTGATTGGTCGGAAACCCATGTTTTATCAGAGTATAAAACATAGAAAAAGCGTGATGTTGTTGTTTTGCGCGCGTAAAATCTATATCACAAAGCAAATGAACAAGCCTAAGCCGTGTATTACACTGATAAATCACTTCGGACATTTAAGAAGACTCGAGAAATGTAGAAAACACTCGCGTGCGGCTCGTTTTATCTACATTACCCTCGCCTTCTCAAATGCCCATCGTGTTTTAATCGCAGTGGTAATACCCGGCTTAGGCTTTCTTTATTTGTTAAATAATCGTAAGGGGGAAAATTTTTGTTTTGCTTCATAAAAATGACATACATAGAAAATAAAAGCATAGGGACTGGGGTACCAACACAAAGTTCATCGGCGCATGTAGAGAAAGTTGCCACAATTTCTCAAGGAGGCGTTTAACATACGTGTGCGTGGCGTGGTATGTGTGGCGTAGGAGCAAACACCCTCTTAAAGGGCGTGGCGTTCCGAGATCTGGGAAACCAGAGGTTCAGGCGCAACACATGTCGTAAGCGGTGTACCGTAAGCGAAAAAGAAAAAAAAGAAAGGTAGGAAGAAAAATGTAAACACACAAAAAATTAAAAAGAATGTAGTAAACACACAGAAAGGCCAGGAGAACATTCCCCCACCTGGCCCCGATCCCCCTTGGAGTGCATTGTTTAGGGTTAGGTACCTACCCATCATTCAAGTCCTTACGCCAAGTGTTTGCCGATCGAACTGTGATGGTTGAACTTGTCAACTCTCTGGTTTCACGCCCTATACGGTGTCGGTTTTGGAAAAAGTGTTCGAACTTTTCGTTCACCTAATTCTTTCAACTTGCTGGGTAACATGGTTTGGATCGGAAGCTCTTATTTCTTCAGATGGCAAAGGAAAATTGGCCTGAACACTATCTTGCATGGAATTTTGTGCATGCCATTTTTGGATCGTCAAGAGTACCGAGTCTCCTCAACTCAAACTATTGAAAATGGGCTAAAACATCCTGAAAACGCGAGGCCGAAAACAGTTTACGGATTATATATACATTCTAAATGGCTCAATTGATAAGGATTCATTGAACGACCAAAACAGGATCAAGTCAGTTGGCTCCGGCAGGGTAATTATCAAAGTTGAAGCATTGCTAAAAGACTATCGATACGGCTATCGTAGAAGTATTGATCCGAAATGAATGCGAACATTTTACCTGCAAATAGTATGTCAATGGCGATGGATCCAAAACTGCAAAGATTTTCGTACGGCAATACTCAGGATCGTGTACTTAAAGAAATAATTTAAAGCTGGAATACGGGCATTACATTTTTAGTATTTTGGCTGGCAAAACGAAAACGGGTCATGAGCTTATAACTCTTGCTGCGACAAGTATGGTGAACGAAGGCTATAAATTCCGACCTTTCACGCCAAATTTAATCAACTTGAGAGTTCTTTCTAGTGGAGTTTTAATTAAACAATTATTCTTCTCAGCCGGCTTGTTGGGTATCCAATGATTATAACCAACTCAGTCGGCGCTCCGTGGCTCGCACCCTGCGAGCAGAGCCTCTTTTATTTCTTTTTCGGCTTTATCTTTTACTTACATAGCGGCTCGTTACTTAGTTATCATCCAGCGTGCTCTACATTTGAACTTAACACGAGCTTGTCAAGGGAAAGGAAAATAGAAATACAAAACATATCACATCCTTGCCTCGAACTCTGGGCGGAGCGGGCAGGACAATATCAAAACGAGTTCAGGAGTTATATTCGCACTTCTATTAAGATTCGGACCCAAGCCGCGACTCTCGAGATGTGTGAACTTACAATGTAAGTGATGATGGTTCTCGTCATTTTCAATTTTTTTTAATTATTTGAACAATATAAAAGTATTGTTGAATATCAGCATGTGTGCGTGTGCACCTGAAATTTCTTTAGTCGTCTTTTTCTATTTGCTGAAGACCCAAATGTGAGCTTACGCTTTGACTAACATCTTCATGCGCACATTTCTATCGTAAAAGGCAATTTTGTTAACTCCATCGCCCAGCTGTGATCTCTGACATAGCTGGACAGTGGCAGGAGAAGACGAAAGGTAGTAAACACAAACACACAAACGCCTAAAGACAAACATTTTAATTTTCGTTTAGTTACAGCAAATTCCAGTTGGCATTTGTTACAGAACGGAGGCTGCCCATTTGAGACTGTAAAGCTAGCAGGAAACAAACGCGACAACGGAGAAAGCTGATCTGTTCTGGTAACCTATCTCTCAAATGGGGCCTGCAACTTGTTTACACACTCAAGTCCTTCATGCATTTTAAGTCTCTGACAGTTCATAATCTGGATTCTTTTTCAAGATGACAACACCCTCTGGGGGTGAAAGCGAAATACCTGCTCATGGGAAGTTAAGAAAAAGATTATTTAACAAATAAAGAAGCCTAAGCCGGGTATTACACTGCGATAAAACACGATGGGCATTTGAGAAGGCGAGGGTAATGTAGATAAAACGAGCCGCACGCGAGTGTTTTCTACATTTCTCGAGTCTTCTTAAATGTCCGAAGTGATTTATCAGTGTAATACACGGCTTAGGCTTGTTCATTTGCTTTGTGATATAGATTTTACGCGCGCAAAACAACAAATCACGCTTTTTCTATGTTTTATACTCTGATAAAACATGGGTTTCCGACCAATCAGAGCGTGCGCAGAGTCCTAACTATATTATAATCTCTGATAAAGCACGCTGTTTCAGCCAATCAGAGCGCGCGTTATATGGAAACTTTATTGTAACACAGCATACAGCAGTCGCAGTCGGATACACATCCAAGACAAAACAAACAGAGCTAGTGCTCTGTCTCGGAAGCGAACCAATTCTCAAGACGTCAAGAGACATTTGCCAACACTATCAGTTCCTTTCTCAAATACGGCCGTTCAATGAACGTAACCAGGAACCCATTACTAGAAGCCTGCAACTCTCGTAATCAGCCAATGCAACGGTATTTTCACAGTTTCAGACCAGTCTATTTTGAGATATTTTTCCCGCGAAATAGGCCAGTTCCAGTCTATATGAGCACCATTCGGTAAGGGTACAACAATGCGGCCGCACGTGAACATGTCGACATTAGTCCGTACTTGTGATTGCAATTGGTTACTGAGGTTCCTGTGGGGATCTGAATTCAAAATTGAAACTAAAAATAGATCGGTCTGTGAAAACGACGTGACAGGAATATGGGGTAGCTGCAGGCTCCCGGTGATGGGCTCCTGACGTAACATGACAAGCAACATACTAACAAACGAGTCCTTTACTATGGGATGTTTCTTATCGTGGGAATATCCGTGTTATAGGGGTTTAAATTGAAATTCTTTTGTTTTGTACTATAAAGGATACATTCCTCTGCTGCGGCTAACTCCGCTTTCTCTCCGTAAGCAAGCAACAATCCTGTGATTGTCTTTGGTTTCCCTGCTTGGCCTACAACATCACCCGCCTGCAATAAACAGCGCAGTTAAGTGGCATTCAGAACCTGTGCCTACTCCGCTGCTGATAACCTGAAGATTCACTTACGACAGACTGCACACATCGTAAGGGCGACGAAAGTCACAGTAACATGGTTACTTATTGGGTTTGTCACACGATGCTTTTCCACATGTAAGGCTGTGTAGACTGTAAGCCTCTTGCCCTCTAAAGTTTTTCTCAAACAGCAGCATATGAAAGTACAAAACCAGCCTATTTTTTTCAGCTGGCCAAAAATTTGAACGACTGCGCACGTACTGTTAGTTAATGACAAAGTTTATCCTAACGATTTTACAAGTCAGAAAGCTGCAATGTTTTATAGTTGGTTACAATTAAATATTAACCCGGCAAATAACTACCGTAAATGACCAAAACCCTGTTTTCAGCGCTTTTCTTCCTTTCAATCACCGTCTGAAATTCAACATGGTTGTATAATAGGTAACTGGGCAACTCAAGCTATATTTATCAAATCTTCCAAAAAACAAATTGCCGAGTACGCATTGCCCAAAATTTGATGTTTGCTTAAGTCTACTGTGTCAGCAACGGCCATTTCTGACTTAACTTGTGCCTCGGTTTCAAAACAAGTCTTATGCAAAACCGGTCATATGAAAATGAGTTCGATTTGGCTGAAAATAAACCTGTAGGAGAAACTCATGCCCCCAAGCGGGAGGGGAGGGGGGGGGGGGGGGGTGGCATTTTCCCCAGAACACTTTTTACACCCCTAAGGCCCCGTTTACACGGGTCCGGACAAATTTTTGCACGGGCGAATTTTGTTCCTGGACCGCCTGTTTACATGGATCCGTGCAAATTCTGTTGCAGTGGTGTTTACACGGATCCGTGCAAAGTTTAGAACAGTCGCAGTATTTGATTTCAGGCCATAACCGCGCTATCTGAGCAAAAAATTGCACGGTTCGGGTGTTTACACGAGTTCGTACAAATATGGAACCGTGCCGGTCAAAGAGTTGACCTGCTTTTTTCAGGTCCCAAACCTGCACACTTAGGCGTTCAAAAATTCGTACAGTTCCGCCGGTCGCGTGCAAGTTTTTGTCCGTGCAAAGATTTGTCCGGACCCATGTAAACGGGGCCTAAGTGAGATGATGAGCATCCCGCCCCTTTAATATGCAAGTGCCCCTGGGCACATAGCCATGCATATGAAAGGTTTCGCACAAAGACTCGTTTTGACACTGAGGCAGAAGGTATCTTGGAAATGGCCTATCAAGTGAAACCTAGACATCAGTACATCATGCTTGTCAAAGATATCACTTTTCATTCCTCTCATAAAAAAATATTCCCTAATTAAATACATACAAAATGTTCAGTATAGTAGTAGCACTTACAACCATCCTCTCCACTCATTTATTTGACAGATAATTCCGTGCCAAAGTAGTTTTTTTCATTGAAAGGACAGTGAGGAAAAACATGTTGAGATCACAGTGACCTGAAATGTTTTTTTCCAGTCTTTAATGGTATTAAATCAGGTGTTATAATTTCAATTTTTCCTGTCTGTTCTTCAAAAGTCAATTTTTCTAGATTAGTAATAGTAATTGGACCGAGTAGCGTACAATTCAGGGAGTAATAGAGCGAGTAATTTCAAAATCGGACGAGCGCGAAGCGCGAGGCCGATTTGAAATTACGAGCACGATTAGTAATAGTAATTGGACCGAGTGGAGTACAATTCAGGGAGTAATCGCGCGAGTAATTTCAAAATCGGACGAGCGCGAAGCGCGAGGCCGATTTGAAATTACGAGCACGATTACTCCCTGAATTGTACGACACGAGATCCAATTACCAATTAATCGTATCTATAACAAATTTCGGAATTTAAAATGTCTTTTGAGAACTTCTTTTGAGCGAAAACGTCTGTAGCGCTTTTCCTAAGTTTTGAAAACTGTAGAAAACATTGCCAAGAAAGCCATTAAAGCGCGCGTAATTGACGTGAAAATCACGTGGGTATCCAATTACAGGTGTCCGATTACAAAAAGTTCAAATCGGACACCTGTAATTGGACACCCACGTGATCGCGCGCCGATTACGTGACAAATAGGCGCGCGGAGAACCAATCACGATCGAGAATTTTGTTATAGATACAATTAGTCCCTGAATTGTACGACACGCGGTCCAATTACTAAGGCCTGGTTTAAACGTCGAATTTTACATGCGCCGAATCAAATACTAATTTTAGTCGACTCGAATGAATGCGTTCGGCTGATTTGATTTAAACGTCGCATTGTTTTGCCGAACAAAATTGCTGAGCGCGAATGACGTGTTTTAAATTCCCATTCGAGCAAACAAATTATTTAACATAATTTCAATTCAATTCGGCACATGTAAAATGCGGCGTTTAAATCAACTGTCGAAGTTCAGTCGCATATTCGACTGCATCAGTCGAATATTCGACTGACTCGCATCGAATTGAAATATGTCGCATTTAATTGATTTAGACGTCGCATTTTACATGCACTTAATTTGGCAATTCGATTGGGCGCATGTAAAATGCGACGTTTAAACCGGGCCTAATTAATCGTATCTATAACAAATTTCGGGGAAAAAATGTCTTCTGAGAACTTTCGAGAGAAAACGTCTGTAGCGCTTTTCCTAAGTTTTGAAAACTGTAGAAAACATTGCTAAGGAAGCCATTTAAGCGCGCGTAATTGGCGTGAAAATCACGTGGGTATCCAATTACAGGTGTCCGATTACGAAAAGTTCAAATCGGACAGCTGTAATTGGACACCCGCGTGATCGGGCACCGGTTACGTGACAAATAGGCGCGCGGAGAACCAATCACGATCGAGAATTTTGTTATAGATACAATTACTCCCTAAATTGTACTCCACTCGGTCCAATTACTATTACTTATCACTCAAAATAATATTCCTTGACCTTCGTCTTTCCTTAATTTGTTCCCTGACAACTTCCTAATAATCTGTGGCAACCCTGGTGCTTTCAGTATTTACTCTTCAACCCCTTATTGCATGTAAACAGCCACCCCTATTGGGGAGCCAGTAATTGAAGTCCTCTATTAAGCAGCCACTTTCTAATTCCCTGAGTGTGGCAGTTTTGTAGGGGTTGACCTGCATACACAAACATGTTTAGGAAAATGGCAGAGGGTAGAGGGTGGTAGATACTAGCAAGTCAACCTGTAAAATATCTCTAATTCTTAAGCCTGTAAACAACAGCATTTAAAGTTTAAATAGAGATAATACACCTCTGTCGGAATCCAGTTGTCACAAGGATTTTTTTTTTCGATTATGATAACTTTGTTGTTAATGAATCGCAGCTATTGCAGATAAAAATCCAACAATCAAGACTTATTGATCTCTTTATCTATTTTCTGAAAAACAAGAGGGCAGTTAGAGAAAGAACCCTTAAACCTGTATAAACCATGTGAAGGAGACCTTGTTATGTCTTGGCCTGAATGTCAGCTGCCTACCTTGGTTACTAACAAACAGACATCTGACTCAAACTGCTATTGACTAATACTGCTTAGTGAAATTAATTCCTGAAAATTGTATTGTGAATTTGAGGATGGACCACATGTATAATTTGTGGTTGAAAAGATCACACACTTCCACAGAGTTCAAACTTTCAAAAAAATATATTTTTGAAAGTCTGAACGCTGCAGAAGTGGGCAACAATAATAGGATCTTGCACAGGAAAATGACCTTACTAAGTTCTTTAAAAACATACATATTAGATTACATATTACATACTTATGGGTCTATTACATGAAGCCTTGTTAACTGAATAAAAGGGTCTTCCCCCACTAACAAGTGCTTCTCCCTTCCCTTGCATTGTTGCTGTTTGAGAGACAACAAACAGGCCATCAAAAAATTACTTTTGAATTCCCAAAAATTTTGACCAGCACATCAGGAATTATTTAGTTACACATTGCAACATTTAAACACCACTCTGCTTTTGAGCTTTGTCATGCTGTACCACATCTACTGTTACATAAGTGTAGATAAACTTCTGTATTCTGCATTTCCTTACTGTCACATAAGGGAGCCATGATGGCCTCATCATTAATGCAGTTGTCTCCAGATCAACCAGCCCAGGTTAGAGCACTAACCAGGGACATTGTGTTGTGTTCTTGAGCAAGACATCTAACCTTCAGTTTTTTTTTCTTTTAATAGTAATAGTAATAGAAGTAATAGCCAGTGGCTCTTCCGATTTAATAATTTACAAAAATTGGAAATTTAATTAATTTTTTATTTTTTATTCTTTTTTTTAAAATAGCTTTATTACAATTACAGAATACATACATACAAAACTTACAATTTACAACACTTTGCTAAATAATGAGTTTGTAACAAAAAGAAAGTTAACAACGTATTTTACATTACTCACTTACAGTACTGCACTTGCTACACTCGGCATTACTTACTAACAAAACCTTGCATAACCTCACTTACGCTTGTATTACTTACTTAACATACATTACATCTAACCTTCAGTGCCTCTCGTCACTAAGGTCAAAGTGCTTCCCTCCACCCAGGTGTATAAATGGTTACGGTGAACAGTGAGTGAAGTTAATGTTGGGGGTAACCATAAGATGGGCTTACATCCAATCCAGTAGATGAAATACTCTAAGTCACTTCATGATACAGAAAACAGGATAGGCTCCCACCTGATGGGCCACTTGACTCGTATGCAGACTTAACCCCTAGTATGTCAAGTGACTGAGATAGTGTTTTATACCCTGTGAGACATAGTATCCCATTCTCTTTCTGCTTGTAGCAAGCTGACAGGGAACTTCTACTTGCAACTGTTTAATCATTTGATCAACCATAATCCCCAGCGAGGGATGAGTAAAGTAAAATACTCACTGGTATTTGACAAGGTCTAACCAATGTAGAACTTACCTAGGTGACTGATATGATTCAAACTGCTGTTTGTTTATGACCGTCAACAATATCTGTATCCTGTGATCAAATATTGCAATCAGCAAAGCTGACATGACATGGGTTGGCCATATATCAAACATTTAAAGCTTGGTCAGGTGAATAACTTGGGTTTTCTTTCATCTCTCACTGCTCACACAGTTCTAACAATAGGGAAACAGCAAGAAACTGGGAAACCAACACACTTGTCTCTGTTTGATCAGAACTCTTTGCAAGCACAAGGTACAGTATGTTGCTTTTCATCATGAATATCACATCAATCCTGGTCCAGTTTTTCTTCAGAGACTGCCATTGCTTTTCTTTGAAAAAGCTGTACAGAGAAGCAAGAAAGGGTAGGAGATTGAAAACAGTATGGCAAATGTACAAATGACATGAATCATAGAAGTTATGTAGGCCTGTTAAACTCAATTTTACACTCAGTCATATGCTTTTTTTTCTACAGGCCCAGGGGGTTCATTAAGGCCGGGCACCAGACAAATTGACCAGCTGTGAACAAGACTTAGCCATGAATTTGCCTGACTGTTTTCGTCTTCTCTTCTTACTTTCTTTCTTAAGAAAAACTAAAAATGCCTGGCTGAAAAACCCTACTGACCTCCTGCACAAAACCTTAATGAAACCCCTGCAGGCCCTGCCCTAATTCATGGGAGATATACTAGTACTGGATACCAGTGCTCCCACAGTCCCACACTCCTGAAGTCGAGCAGGAATTCAAGTTTTCCTTCATGCACCAAGCTTAACCCTTTAAATTTTTCTTTTAAATCATAGTTCGCCGGTGAATGATGACTTTATAAGCATGTTGTGGAAAAATAAAATACATTTTCAAGTTGATCACACAGTCTCGACTATGACAAGACCTTGCCTTTTTAGTAGAGCATAATTAAGAAAGAGACCATTAAAAAATGTGTCAACTCTATCTCCAACAAGTTTGCAATTTTGCACATTGCAAAATATGCTAATAAAGCTTATAAAATCCGTCAACTTCAAAGAAGCACATATTGAAAACCATTTCATCCATTTAACTGAAACTTTTGCAGGCAAGTTGTTACAGATCGTTGTTTCGATGTCACAAATCCACAAGGGGTTCTTCTGTCAATCAAAAGCAGATGTGAAATGCAAACAACATTTGGTACTCTTAAAAACCAGATATAGTTTGCCAAACTTTCTTTTATTTTGTCTGCTTCCATACCAGTGACAACTTGCCACTGTAGGAAAGCCCTCAAAAAAAAAGAAATGTTAAAGGGTTAAAGAAAGACAAATATTTGTATCTTTTATGACGTTTATATTCAGTTTCTATGTTAATGTGGTGACTGCAGGACTGGAGGAAACACGGGGGAGCAGAACATTATATCTTTTTTCGATAAAATGATATTAAACTATTAAAAAATTCATTGAGAAATTCAATTTTTCGTAGCTGTAATTCTCGTTTAATACAGGAACTTTCGATTAGCGCCCGGCCTTACTGTTAATTACCAGTGGATTGGAGCTTTCAAATACTCACGCGTAGAAGAACTTGAGTTATGTGTATAACTGTGTGTCATCGTTATCAAACTGTCCAACTTGAAACATCCAGAATCCAAGGCAGGCGTACCCCACAGGAACACCAAGCCACGTACGTCACTGGGGGGGGGAAGGGGGGGAGGGGAGGGTAGCTCAAAAGCCAAGGAGCACAGAGCAAATTCCTTAACATCATTTGAACGTTCTTTCCGTCGCGTATAAACATGCAGACTGTTCAGTCTAACAGGACTGCTGTTAAGATTAACCAAAGTGGTTTTTAAGCTTACCAAAGTGGTAGTTAGTTAGGCCAGCCGGAGTGCATTTTGTTTAATCTGTTTAGTGTGATGTTTGGTATATCCGCCGAGATCGCCGCCCTGTACCCCGCCATGTTTGATTGATTTATGTTAACCGCAGGCCAATACGGGCTCAACCCATAGTACATCATACAGCCCGAACGGGGGAGGAGGCGGGGAGTTGTCTCGGGAATTATTCAGTTACAGGTTACGCTACGTTATAACGCACTTAGCGAGTGAAGTATCGGGATTTACCTGCACGACTTCACTAACAATGAACGAGAAATTTCAATACCACACGAGGCCGCCGAGTGCGGTACTGAAAAAATTTTGAAGTTCATTGTTAGTGAACGAGTGCAGGTAAATCCCGATAATTCACGAGCAATGAGTGCGTTAACATTTTTATTATTCAAATTGAATACACTGCAAACAAAAATCGTCAAACTTTGAGTCAGCCGAAGCCATGGTGTAATGACAGTGGCGTGTTGAATTACAACACCCCGGCCCTATTACATCACGATAATGACGTCAAGAAGGTTGTTCGTCACAACCCAGTGTCACGTGGTACAAATCAACCAATCAGAAAATCGGAATTCGTACAGTGTATGAAAGTTGAAAATAAATTGTGTTGAATATCCCATATTTCAGAAATGTTTCCCCCAAGTATCCCATCATGGGCTCTTGACTGTGTCCCGTTTACTTTTCACCTAACTAGATACATCATGTACCCTGAAAACCCCTTTGTAGTCCATTGGCGTACGCGCTGAGAGCTCGAGTACTTGTGGTTTCAAATACAAACAATGACAGAATCACTGTTCCACCGCTACACACAGGTTTTACACACCTGGTTCATTTTAATTGTTTGTGGACAACTCTCTTGCGCTATATGTCATTCGAAACGTTACTATATCCACCAATCGCTGAATAGCATTTCTAAACCCTTGTCATTGTTTACGCATGATTAACCAATGACAGCCTGAGAACAGGTTGACGTGTACATTCCTCCAGTAAGGTCGTGAGAATTGACCTTTGATCAGGTTCTTTCCTTGTTTTGCTTGGTAAACTATATCGGGTCGAAATAAATAAAGTACTTATGAAAAAACGCGCGCGATTCGTCGAAATTGAGCCACACGCATAGGCTCATTCATGTATAATTTTCTAGTGTCAATAATTAACGTCCGCAAAAAAACTCAATTTAAACATGAAGCTTTATCAACAGAGGGTCCAACATAGCAAAATTTGAAGGCATAGAGGCGCACAGAAATTCAGCACAGGGTAAGGTGACTCATTTTTGCTATGCTTTCTTACATTTTCCTGGCTGCAGCCAAGAGTATTCGTTGCATTTTCATCCAGACTGCGCTTCATCTACATACCGCTCCCACATAATTAACTTGGGCTGCCTGTGCCCTAAGTAAGGAAATATCTTGATACCATGTCCCATGAAAACAACAACTAAGATACGGGTAAAGCGAATCAGTCAAGGAATAGTTTCTAAGATCTGATCTTGCATGAAAATAGCAAGTTTCATTAAATATGCACTAACTCTGTAATTGAAACAGTGACTGAACAAGGCTGATTTGACAGGATCAAGTACACCGTAGCGTGGGTACGAAGGTCAGGGGGGAGGGGGTATTCATCGGGTTTTTAGGAGGGGATGTCTCCTGGTTTTCCACTGATTTCCCTAATTCCTCAAGCGGACCTTTCGTACACCTTCTTTTAGACTTGAACGCTGTTTTAAAAAATACATACTATCCTACACAATTGACACTGTAGTATCCAAATTGTTTTTGGTATTGTTTAATCCTAGATGTAAAGAAAATAACCGTTAAGAAAATATTTTTTCCACTTTCCATTTGCCTGGACTCAGTGTAAAATTAACTTACCCCCCCCCCCTCCCCCCAAGAAAATGGAACTGTGAATTCAACGAGCCAATCACCAGTAAAGAAAAAAATTGAAATGAAATAAAACAATGCTGAATTAAAAAAAGGCCTCAAACGCAAGATAATATTCATTGTGTTGCCTTAATCTGTTATTCGAATCCTCTCATACCCACCGGAAACGATGAGAAGCGACTGCATTCGACGGCTAATCAAACAACAGAGTAAGAGATTGAAAGGGCCGGGAAAGCTTCTCAGAACATGATCTTTTTCAATTAACAATAACTGGAACATATGTAGAGTAAAGAACACATTTATTTTGATCCTCGATCTTGCGACCCTATCCTGGTAACAGAGTGTCTAGGCAGCTATGCAAAGGCTGAACCACAAACAAGTAAACATGTCATTTTGTCAATGGTTTTGTATTTATTATATGATATATTTTTATTTCTGTTTTCTCCAAAATACCTGGGCTTATTAAGGGAGATTTCAATATTACAATGTTTACTTCATTTATTCAACCTCACACAAAAATTAACTGAAAACAAGGCCGGAGCTCGAGTTAAGCTTACATCTATAGAGATACACTATTTTACATTGTTTAGTTTTCCAAGTCAGAATTTACAGTTTACAAGGGCGAGGCCGGAATGACAATGTTAATTACTGTTTGTAAGCATAATTCGTAAAGTATGCTTACATAAACTCAGTCATAAAAGTTGGGTCGTAATTGACATTTGTTTTGATTTAACATTATCGCGCTTAATGATTGGTTTCAATCAGAAGTAAAAATGAAACCAACCGTGAAATCACTTGCAGACGTTTTCCCGCGTCAAGGGTCGCTTTAATTATAAAGAGCTTTAAATTTTGGTTTTGGGTCGGGATTAGTAAACCAAGGTTAAGAGATTTTTCACAGCATACCGTCACATACAATCATGGGATCCCCATCTTGAACAATTTGGCTAGGCGAGGGAAATCTGGGGAGAGAACAAAACTGCTGTTTTTCACCTCCTACTACGAGAATTTCATCATGCATTATTCAAGATGGCGACTCCATGATCGAACGTCACAGTCGGACGACTTCAGCGCTAAAATATTTGAGGCTCCGTTACCACTCTAATCGAAAATGTTGCCAAAAAGTTTCGATCAAAGCTGATATGTATAATTTGTTTCGAATCAACAATCGATGCAATTGTCCTTCGAGACATAGAGTTACTTAGAGTTCGAGTTCTTAGATTAAATGTATTAATACGGGACATATTATTTGCATGTCTCATAATGTCCTAACCTGCGATCAGGCGTCCTTTTTTGAGAGGACGCCTGATCGCAGGTTAATGATGTCCAGAACTAGTCGGCTATCATCAACAGCTTTGGGAATAGAGCGTTTTCAATGTCACGCATTGAATTAAAATGAAATACAAAACCATTCGGTGGATTAAGTCAAGAAATTACGATATTTTTTACGATATTATAGAAGATGAATAAAGAAGACAGCTCTCCAAATTTAAGGTTCGTCTGTTGTCCCAATGTTGAAATATTCGTGGAAATGTTTTGAGCAAATTTACCGGAAAATAGTGTTAACATCTGGAACTTGCTTTGGCTATCTAAGACACTGATTACATGTAACTGCCCTGAACAAGCAAACATTTAAATAAGCTATTTTTTCTAGCTAAAAGTCACGAGATAATAATACATATTTTTGGACGAACGCGCGCGGTTGTCACGCATGAAGATAAACATCACGTCATGCGAAAAATTCATGACGCCACACAGAAACAAATGGGCTAACGTGGTGCATTTACTTTGGGTGTCGCGGTCTACTGCAAAGTAGTGCTGTCAATCAAACGGTTGGCCCCAAGGTGCAATACAGTTAACAATAGCGAAATAATTAAAGGCAGGCCGCACTCTTCGCAAAGCGCAAAGGACATTCTTCGTGTGCAGCCATAAAAACGTTATCCGGCTGAATTATCGAGATAGTTACACGTACAACAGGCGGTTTGAAAAGGCTAACCTGCGATAAGGGTGGTTTTTTTCAAGTGCGAAATGCGGCGGACTGGGAAACACACACACAGAAAAACAAAACGGCCGATACATGTAGCAGGTTATAAAAACAGCGGTGATCAATAGGCGAGCTTACCTGTGATCAGACGAATTTTTCCACGCTCATTTACTTTTAGTCTTAAACATGGTATTCACCCGCCCGTCAAGAGATGGCGTTTCTTAATCGGAGGTCCATTCTACGAAAAATTTAATGAAAGCTCTCTGGGTTATTCAATAAACGGGAACAGAAACACAGCAGGGGCTATTTCTTCTCCGCTCATGCACAACCTTTGCACAACAGAAAAATTGACCAATAACTATTTCTCTGTGATTGCTTTCTCAGTCGAATCCACTCGCATTAAGATACCTTCTAAACAAAATTGTCATTGTCAAGGTCTTTCTTTGCTATAATAGTTAACGATAAGCGAGGATTTAGGAACATTCGCACGGTCTATTCGTTCGAGCTCACTGTAAACGAATTCCTGTAGTGAACAGGCTTTTCTGACCCGTCGCATCCAGGG
>JAHPZR010018130.1:0-17969 GCA_019787425.1 Platygyra sinensis | reverse complement strand
CACTATAAATTCAGAGTCAACTGAACGACACTTGGATTCCACTAAGGCCTTGAATTTACCCAGCACGGGAAGAGGTTCAAATGAGTTAAAAGCATATACCTTAATATCACAAGGTTCTAGTCTATGGTCAAACATCTTCAGCACATCATAACTCACAATGTTCACACTGGCTCCAGCATCCACCAAGAACTTGCATGTGACACCATTGACTTTTAATGACATAAACAGAGCACTAACCTTGGTACAAGGACTCAACGTGGACGTGTATTCATCATCTGAACTCGCCGGGGGTGAGCGAGGCCTTGACTCTTCGTTCACTCGGTTAACGGTCTGCGGGGGCTTGGGACGTCGATGTCCTTGCTTCTTGTTTCTTTTCGATGTGTTCCACCTCTCCCACCAGACTGACCTTTTTGAGAACTTCGACAATACTGTGCATAATGGCCATATTTCTTGCAGGAATTGCACTTTCGATTCCAAGTAGGGCACCCAGCTTTGGTGTTGTGCGGCCAACTTCCTCCACAATTAAAACAACGAGCTGTCTTGTCCGGTGTCTCGGACTTTGGAGGTAACACAGCATTGGCCGTTCCTGGGGATTCTATATCAGTTGCTTGTTGCTTTGGCCAACAGAGCTTCGAGTGTCATGGTCAAATCTTGCAATGCTTTTCGTTGAAGACGCTGCAAAGTGCACGACTGAATTATTTGAGATTTAAGGTGGCTGGAAAGAGTTTCCAGCACTTGGTTTCTATAGGTTGTTATAACCCCTCTTGATCACTTGATGCTGCAATCATGGTATCAAAAAACTGCCCAGCTATTGGTGAACACGTCGTCCTTTTCATAATATAATAGGTTACCATAACAACCTTAATTACAGCTTTAGGGGCTTATAATTCAAAAACGGCATGGTGAAATTTTTTTATTATTATCACTATTTGATAAGCATGATTAGGTGCAACTTTTGGCAAAGTTACAAAAAATTCTGTAGGTGGCGTTCAGAGCCACCTTAAATTTTCGAAAATTTAAGGTGGAGAGTGATACGAATTCATGGTTTCACCTGGGTTTTGCTTCGCTTGAAGATCTCAAATTCCACATTCTTCTTCGGGTCAAAGTACACGTTCAACTTCGTTTTGGCCGTTTCAAAATCGTCACCGGTGTCTGGCAGAGTGTCAAAGATTTCAGATACTTCTTCTCCAGCATAGTACAGTGAGAGAGCTCACTGTCTCTTCTTATCACTAATAGAGGCGGCAACAAAGAGGTTTTCAAGTCGTTTGATCCATTTTCGCCATCGTTGGGCAATCGCCCCGTCCGCGTGTATGTCGAACGGTTCGAATTGTGGAATCTCTATAACCATCACAAAGGTTAGACACTCGGTCACACAGACAATTATGAGTATCTTGGAGCGATTTTTGTGCTGATCCTCGTCGCCAATGTAATGTTTTAAACGAGGGCGTGTATCACAGAAGACGACAGAAAGTCAACACACCAGCCATGTTGTAATCACATGTATGAATGCTTTATTCTCAGCATGCTTTGTTACATGACGCAAGGCATGTCACGCCATGGTGTAACGCTAAACACTACAAGAACTAACAAGTTACATACACAGGCAGCAGATGACTCAACAGGGACTGACAGTCCTGCATAACACTATGCACTATCTGAGATTGTCTCACTAGTTTGTTTTCTCAAAACAGCTACAGGTGTTTAAGTCAAGCTCTAAATTTCTTTAATATTACCTTCACTTTCTTTTTAATAGGCCTCTTGCACTAAGAGGTCACGTGACCAATGCCTCCCTTAAACAGTGAGTTGTAATCTTGCTGATGCCAAAAATTGACAGAACACATAAAAATTATCTTACACCTGAAATTTGAGAGTAAACGCATGTAAGGGAGATATTTTATGGTACTTTGATTTTTCAACAAATTAGTATGATTTGTATTGGGTGCCATGTTGGAGGGCATACTCTTGCCCTCCAACATGGCGGCCAAAACTACTTTTTGTTTATATCTTGTTAAATGTTTCGTAGTTACGTTCAGATGTGCTATAAACGTTACCACATCATCTTTTCAACATTTTCCTTGAAGTTTAAGTGCAACATTTTTGCCAGAAAACGGTAATTCATAATTTTAAAAATCAAGTTTTGGTCACGTGACCAGCTACAAATGCAATGCAAATGGTGCGGGTTTGAAAAACCAAATCACTATTATTTTGTTTAAGAGATGACCCACTAATAGTGTTTCGAAGGCAACTTTCATTTTCATAAAAACGATGTCAAATGACCTCTTAGTGCAAGTGGCCTATTCTCTGCCTTCTTTGTATTATATAATAATTATTTTCTCGTCACTGATGATCTTTGCTTCAACATCTTGTTCTGATTCTCTAAATTCTTAATGGAATATGTGACCTGGAAAGCGAAAACGGACACTAACGGTTTTCCGTTAAACAGTTGAAAATAAACGGATTGTAAACGGTTGGCAAACGGTTAACACAAACGTTTAAACGGTTTCTCTTTCCGTTTAAACGGAAAACCAAAAGCGTTAAACGGTTTGACAAAATCCATAAACGGATCGAGGGAAATGTTAAACGAGAATAAATGAGGATAATCTAAACGAAATTTGTTCACATTTACGCTCAGTGAGCATACATCAGAATATGTTATTAACGATATCAACCAAGTGTTTAGTGTGGCCTAAATCCGGGCCCTCTGGATCTCTCCCCTGCCTCCCACCAGTGCTTTACAGCTGGCATGGGGTCAAACTCGTCCAAAGATCTTCCCTCGAGGGAAATGCGCACTAGTGAGAGTGCTCTTCAAGTTACTTTTAATTTGTTTTACACACGAGAAGCCACGTTCACAACACGTCATGCTGAAATTGGCCAGACTTGTTACTTGACAAAATAACGCTACGGTAAAACGGGCAACAAAAAAAAGCAACTTGTTTCGTGACATTCCCGCAAAACTACTTGAAAGGTGATGTTGCGCGTTTAACTACCCACGAATCAAAGTTGGCTTGCAACACATCCGGGTCAGTGCTACAGGTTGCAAAAAGAAGAACAAAGCTTTCAAATTATATTTTTTCTTTTTTTAATTGGAAATAATATTAACCCATTGACTTTTTGCCAAAAATGCATTTTTTTGACATTTTGGTGGTTTTGAGACTGGATCTCGGCCAAATTAGCTTTAATCTGGTCAAAAATGCATCTGCTATACCACAGCTAGCCCTTCTTGCCACTAAAATCATGTTTTACGAGCTTTTGGCTCAGGCATGCAAAGAAATCAAAATTTGGGGGTTTTTTGGACGTTTTTTGAAGGTTTTTGGATGAGAAGGTGACCTACGTCTTAGGCTTTTCAATTTTTGAATTTTGTTTTCCTTTCCTTTTTCTCCTTTTTTTTTCTTTTTGCTGCAGGGATTGACCTTTTACTGAGTCATCAAGGCGTCCAATATTTACCATGGAGCAGCTAGGTGTAGTGGCAGGAAGTTTGTTCTGAGTTTTTCACTCATCTTTTTGAGCATTTTTGTGCATATCTTAGGCTCCATTAAAGATCAACCTGGGAACTAAAAAAAGCCGCCCTATTATCTTAGAAAACCTCATGCTAGTTACTGCGAAATTGCAATTGAAGTAAGTGACCTTATCCAAATTCGTCCATTTTCTCTCTTATTGTGCCGATTTCATTGAGAGTTCACGCTTGAATGGCCTGCCATAACAGCTCATTGCCATATTTGTATATGTCGTGCCATTCTACCCAATGCTCCCTATAAGATACCTTAAATGTTTGCTGGATCTCACAATGGAGAGTTTCCGAGTTTTTCATAATACCTACAACTTTCACCCGATCTGTCAACTAGGATCCAAAACTTATTGCCCTGGGCAAGCAGACAGCTGTTAATGTCAAGCCCTGGTAAAGTAAAGTAACATAATTGAAGGGTGAGTGCAAAACCATGCTAAGTGATGATTCTAAGTGCAGGGTTCTCCCTAAATTTTTGAGTAGAAGGAGAATAAAATGGAGTAGCCGGCAGAGGAATTTCCGCCATTTTGCACGTGTTGGAATACAGAGTATGTTGTCTTACATGGAGTGCTTTTCATCGGTAACCGCTGCCTCGCAATCTGAGCCTGTTTCGTTTGCTGAACGTTCAATCGATGTCTGCAAGCAGATTCAAGCGTGGCGAAATTCTCGACGAAACTTTCAAGTTTATTCAGTCAAAAACATTTTTTGGACACTTGCCTCTTTAAGGAAAACTTTGTTTATTTCCAAATGTATTTACCCAAGGGAAAGCAGGCGTCGCAAATGGAAAAGTTGCCGTTGGATGCAAAACAAAGTACTTATTTACTTTTTTATTTGGATCTGAGTAGCTGGCGCGCCCAGGACGACTAGCCGGCGATTTTCGCCGGTCGCCGGGGCTTACGGAGATCTCTGTAAGTGGTTTTCTTTTTTCTGCGAAAGCGCCTGAAACTTCAATTGAATAGAAAAACATCACCCTGTATTTTTTTTCGCTGGTTTGCTCTTCGTTTTCGAGATATTACGTATGCAAACAACCCTCAGTGATCTATTGCTAAACAAAAAACAAAAGGAACCTTTTGTTTCGCTAAAGGATCAAGTCACTATAACACAATAATTTCTCACCGCTGCTTCGTTAGCTCAAGGGGATAACGCGCCGAACGAAGCTGATTCGAATTTGTTTTGATGTGACACTCGAGGGCCCGATTCGAGGTCGATGAAATCTTTTTTTTTTTCGTTGTTGTTTTTCTTCTTCTTTCAAAATCCTTCTTCGTGTCTTTGTAACTGAACTGCCGTTTTCACTGGTAGGGATTTTTTTTTAGCTGCCTTTGTGACGTCAGCTTTTGGCCCGCAAAGCATCGATTACTTTGATAACACAAATTCAGAGCTTACCTGTTAATTAAGCAGAGTTTGCTCGTTATTTCCAGCAATATTCGAAGCCTATTCGAGGAATATTTGTGCCCGCCTGGTAGGAGATTTGGCATCATTAAGCCTTTGACCCTCGTAAGTCACCCAGCATTGCTCAAAGGACCAAGGAGTGTTTTTGTTCTGAGATCATGGGTTAAGTCCGCCGTTAACTTAGCCATTGAAGAACAAGTGAGCCAGGCGGTAGAGTCTAGAAACGCTTCTTCTTCCAAAACAAAGCATCCGTCCTGGACTTGTGGCTCATTTGCCAAACTTCGGCGTGTGTCAGTTTTGGAAATTAGAACTGCTTTCTAGACTCTTATTATTTTCTTGAAATCAGCCATGCAACAACCTTCGCTGCAAAAATTTCTGGGATATCCCATAATAATCTTTCATACGTAAAGCGCCGTGAGCATTGTGTGCGTGACTTATAGCTCACCTTAGTGTGTGACTCAGACACGGCCGGGGACTGGCAAGAAAGGCCAGGCAGCAAAGTCCTTAAAATTTGACCTGTACCGAGTGTAGAGTTGAAAAGTTGCCGGCTAAATTAAACAGATTGAAAGCCATTTTTACCCTAAGCAATAACTTTAACCTTGAACGCTAGCCCTAACCCTAAAAATAAGCACTAGCGCTAACCCTAAGCAATAACTTTAACCTTGAACGCTAGCCCTAACCCTAAAAATAAGCGCTAGCGCTAACCCTAAGCAATATTACTTTAACCTTGAGTGCTACCCTAACCCTAACAAGAATCATACTAACCCTAACCTTGTTCCGTGACCCTAACCTTCAACATTAACCCTAGTTTCAACTGGTAACCCTAACCCTGACTCTAATAAAACTGGGAACTCTTAACCCTAGGAGTTAAAGTCAGCATTTGAAAAAAACTTCAAAGAGAAACAACGCTAATAGTACTGTGTAACAAAGCAGTTCCAAAAGACGCGGACTGTGACATGCAAGTGTTTTAGCATATTTTATTTCTGGAATACGCAATAGAAACGAGGGGAAATAAGAGCAAGGCAGTTTTCTACAGGTATAAACAAATTGGCATGTGAAGTTTGGAGCTGTGTTGGCCATGTTCGATTTCAGCGAAAAATCTAGCGGACATTCTTGCACGAGGCCTTTCAACTGAGCTTACATGCTGCGTGAAATGAACTTTTCACAGTTCTCTAAGTGAAATCAAAGTCCTTGGGCGGCGCGATAATGTGAAGTCAAAATTTCAACTGTCCGTAAATGACCTGAAATCAACATTGTCTAAAGCTTGCGCATTGCGTAAAATTAACATTTGCCTGTAACTTGAGTGAAATTAACGTCTTTGCGGTCGCACATTAACGTGGAATCAACATTCTAACGGTTTTTACCTCTAATCAGCACGCTGCAAAGATCAATATTTTGCGGGATTTTAAGTGAAATTACCGTCTTTGCAGTGACGTGCTGGCGTGACAACAAATACAAGTTTTTTCATACGTAATATCTCGAAAACAGCTAAAAAAAATCCCTACCAGTGAAAACGGCAGTTCAGTTACAAAGACACGAAGAAGGATTTTGAAAGAAGAAGAAAAACAACAACGGAAAAAAAAAAGATTTCATCGACATCGAATCGAGCCTTTGAGTGTCACATCAAAACAAATTCGAATCAGCTTCATTCAGCGTGTTATCCCCTTGAGCTAACGAAGCAGCGGTGAGAAATTATTGTGTTATAGTAACTTGATCCTTTAGCGAAACAAAAGGTTTCTTTTGTTTTTCATTCAACAATAGATCACTGAGGGTTGTTTGCATACGTAATATCTCGAAAACAAAGAGCAAACCAGCGAAAAAAAATACAGGGTAATGTTTTTCTATTCAATTGAAAGCGGCATGCAAAATTTCAGGCGCTTTTGCAGAAAAAAAGAAAACCACCTAAGATCGTCACTTAGCATGGTTTTGCGCTCACCCCTTCAATTACAATGAATGGTGTGTAACATTGTCGTGTACAACAGACCAGGTCCATGAACCCCCTTTCATGGACTGGGTCCATGGACCCCCTATTTTTACTACCCAATATAAACAAGAAGTTTAAAAAAAGACTTAAACCTGCGTTTCTTTAACTCTTACGCTCACAAAAATATTACCGTAATTTCCGGCCGTTTATCCGCACGGCACATTACCTGCATCGGTCAATTTTTGCAATAAAGGGAAAAAGTTTTCAACAGATTACCCACACTGGCAGATAAACCGCACCGAAAACAAAAGAAAATCGTGCTTTAAAAGTCCCTGCCTCACGAAGTTGTTTCGACAAGCCACTGAATTGTTTGCGTGGCCGTGGATAGATAGCATGTACAAAAGCTGAACATTGCAAAACAAAATTTCCATCTAGCTGCCAGTTCAATCCCAGTTCAATTTGTCCAGTTAATTATTCGATGCATTTATGTTTAGACTCGTTAGAATGCACTGCAGGAGAACATGATTTGGTCGATCGGTCGATCGTTGAAGTCCGCCATTTTTTAGGTTGAGAGAAAGCTGGGGTGAGTGTAAATTTCTTTTTGGGAGGGGGTCGAAGGTGGGGCAGTCAAATGAAAACAAATCAACTGCAATTTTGAAATAAATAACAATACTTTTAATTGACAAGCAAAGGCCTTCGACTTTTCAGATAACCTTGCAATACTATAAATATATTTCACCTCGAAACAGTCGATATTTACATGTTTTTTGCTTATTAAATACTTGAATTATTTACAGAAAAACTCGGTGTTTGTTTAAAAAACTAGCTACACACAAGTTTATGAAAATCAAACATTCAGCTCAGAAAGGTAGTTAATAAAAGGTAATAAAAAAAATAATGTTCAGTTCATGAGCCCACAGTTCAGTTTAAAATCCATCGAAGTCTTCATCCTCCGTGTCACTATTAAACAAGTCAATTAATTGTGCATCCAGGGCAGGATCCAGAGTGGCTACGCTTTGTTCGTCGTCGCTGATTTCGGATGCATCACTCGTATCATCCTCAGTGGCACCAGGAATGCGTGTAATTCCTGCCTTTCTGAAGCCATTCGTGATTGCCGTGACTTTCACTGCTCTCCACGCTCAAATTACCCAGTTGCAGACTTGCGCATGTGTTGCCCTCCTCATCTTTCCAGTTTCGGTGAAGAAGTGAATTCCTTCCGACATCCATTTCTCCCACTCCTCACGAACATGGTTCTTAAATGACCGATTAACAGAAATGTCTAATGGCTGCAATTTCTTAGTAAGGCCTCCAGGAATCACGGCAGTAGTTCTTTTGTGTTCAGTTTTGAAAGTGTTGCGAACACCTTCGTCAATATGTGCACTGAAACTGTCAAAGATGAGTAGAGAGGTTCTGTCAAAGAAGGACACAGGTCTGGGACGCCAAACTTTCTCGCCCCAAACAGCCATTCCATCTCTATCCATCCATCCTTTGTTGTGGCAGTGGACAACCACACCATCGGGGAGATTTTCCTTCGGCATGGTTTTTCTTTTGAAGATGACCATTGGCTTGAGCTTTTTCCCGGTCTCAGAGCATGCAAGGACAACAGTAAAGCCTGTTTTTTTCATGACTGGTGGTTGACACAGGAATGCTTTCAGCTCCAGTTGTATCGACAGTTCTGGAGTAAGGAGCATCAAACGACATAGGCACTTCGTCCATGTTGAAAACACGGTCTGCTTGGACGGTAAGCTCCTCCTTTCTTCGCGAAACAAACTGATGAAAGTTCGTAACCTTCTCCTCCCAGTTCTCCGGCAGCTTCTGGCCCACAGTGGTTCTCGAACGCACGGATAGGCGATTTTGGCACATGAATCTGCTACACTAGCTCGGACTGCCAACAAATTCAGCGACATTCATCTGCTTTGCTAATTCTTTTGCCTTGAGATGGATCATGACGGTAGTTACTGCACGGCTGTTCTCTCTTTGGCTGATGATCCATTCTTTCAAAGTTCTTTCCAATGTAGGAAACTTGGCGATACCAGTACGGCAGGTGCGTTGGCGCTTTGGCAGTTTTGTCATGACATCTTCTTTCGCCAGTAAAGGATCACGGATTCATCAATTTCAAACTCTCTTGCTGCTGCTCTGTTGCCAATTTCATCTGTGCAAGCAATAACTTTGAGCTTGTACTCAAAAGTAAAACTCTGACGAGCGCGTTTTAAGCTGGGCATTTTGACTCGTGGCTAGACTTATCGGAAATGATTGAAGCTTGTAATTCTCATTCAGTCACTTACCTTTATATAACGTTTTGAATCAAGAAAAAACTTCAACCATTGTTTTTGTTGACAAAATGTTCTTAAGCATGCAATTAGTAAATTTTCACACGTATTGTTTTCGATGTTTCATTGAGAATTGTACCGCTTGTGAAAGTCTGGTCTAAAAAAATAGATATCTCAGGATATAATGACTCTACGAAATCGCTTGAAACGGGAAAATAATCAAAATTTAGGCAGCACTAGCGAAGAATATGTCACTGATGCGCTGTACATTCTGGTATTTTAAATTTTGTCGCTGTGAATGTTTGTTTACACGCGTGCCGACAGTTGTCTTTTTATGTCGCGCCATTAGTTATGCGGCGCCATGAAATGAACACGTCGGTGTCAATTCTTTTTGTGAATAGCTTTGAAGCGTGCCTTTCACAGTTAAATTGTTTTAGTTTTAAGTTCATTAGGCCCGGTTTAAACGTTGCATTTTACATGCGCCGAATCGAATTGAAATTATGTTAAATTATATATGTTTGCTCGAATGGGAATTTAAAACACGTTGCTCGCGCTTAGCAATTTTATTTTCGGCAAAACAATGCGACATTTAAATCAAATCAGCCGAACGTATTCATTCGAGTCAACTAAAATTAGTATTTGATTCCGCGCTTGTAACATGCGACGTTTAAACCAGGCCTTACCCGTGTAGGTGAGAAATGTTTCTTGCTCTAAATAAAAGAAACAAGCTGTGAAATTGACAAGATAAGAAAGTGATACCGGTAGCACAAATGTACTAAAAGATTTGTTTGTTCGAATTATTTCAATTTGCATCGGCTGTCATCAAGAGCAAAACAATCTGTTACCGGTAAACAATCAAAGAAAAATAAATGAGGCAGTACACAGTTTTTTAGGAAGAGTTTCTTTAATGGCTGTTATCATTTGTTTTTTTTTTTCTTCTTACGGTTTTAATGTGATATGATTAAAAAATTATCACATTACCCGCACCTTCCTATAACCCGCACCAGCAACTGCTTGCAGAAAAATTTAACACATTACCCGCGGGTAATCGGCCGGAAATTAGGGTACGTAATATTTAGCAACAACGTTTTGCGAGAAAACATTACCCGGAAACAATTTAAAAGATGGTTAGGACTTGTTTCCATATCTCAAACCGCCCTTGGATACCTTGTGATGTGTACACAAAGTAAATACTGATTATAGGCCTAAGCACTGAAAATACTGATTAGGGTTAAGGTTAATGGTTAGCTTCTTTATAGCATTCAGGTTTTCAATATGGTACTTAAATCGAACCGCCACCTGGCAGTGAATCCTTTGTGGTCTAGTGGTTAAGGTAGAAGACTGCCGATCTGGCATGCCCGGGTTTAAATCTACCTCGTCACAGCGAAGAAAATTTTTCCTTTAAAATTTAAGAGACTTGCACTTTGATAACACTTGTTGAGCAGAAAGTCTCTGTGTCAAGAAACTTAGAAATTACATGTGAGTGTAAGTCTTTACCTTAAAAGATTGGAAACAACAGAGATTGCGTAATTGAAAGTTCGCTCAGTGCCTGGGTTGTAAGAGATTTATTTATTTTTAATCTTTATGCGAGTGTTAAGCTCACGAAACGTGACATAGTTACTGCCGTCATCTTTGTTAAACTTGATTACAACCGAATTTCATTATGCGAAAACCTGACTCTGGCTGCCTTTCAGCAAATATATGCTGAAAAGTGCATCTGATTACATTCTTTGCATGGCGCGGGTCAAGTGTGACGTGTAATCGGGAATTTTGTTTAGGTCTAAGGAAAAAATACCTTGACCTTTCAAACAAATATAAATTTACATATGTAGCCTGCGTAGCAAGCAAATTCCACCATTGCTTCTGGCGAAGTAAACACGATCTTACATTTATCACCGTCAGCGTATTCCATAGCAAGACGTAATACCTTTATAGCGCATTGAATATTCCCTTCGAAAGTGAACAGAAACAAAAATTCCAGATTACAAAATCTTCTGTTTCGCACGCAAAACGAAAATACAGCTTAACTCTGGATAATTTCAGCCTTAGTAGCCAGCAACTGGTCCTAAGTGTCATTCTTTATCCTTGCAAATGTCCTGATGTGCATCTCCAACGGCTTTTTGCCCAAGTTTGACCAAATAAACATTGTTCCCGCCGGCAGCCATTTTTTGTCGAGACAGTTAATTCGCTAACTTGACAAAACCCTCCTGAAGGGGATATGACGAAAAGAGCTGAGAAATGGCCTGTAATTGGCTGATGATGACATCATCTGGTGACAACAATTGGCCGAGTGAGTCGGAGTTTGGGTCTACTCACCGACAAAAAAAAAAATAAAATAAAAAAATAAACCGAAGGCAAAGCAAGAAACCGCCCAGCCTTCGGCTGCGCGGTTTAAAAATAAACCAAAGGCAGAACATGACCCGCCCAGCCTACGGCTGCGTGGTTAACAAAAACAGTACTGGTATACTTGATTGCTGGCTCACATCTTCATGTGACTTATACCACGCTTAATTCTTTTGCATGAAACAAAGCCAACATGGATGAAAGTAAGCACTACTCTTTTATTATGATTCCTTTGAGTTTCTCTTTTGTCTTATAGAGTTACATGTGGATGAATACTAAAGAAATGTTATTAAAATGTTACTTTGCAAACAAAGGATTGCAAAGTTGAAAATTAATTAAATATTAAATTTAAATATTACCGGTACTGTGCATTCATTTTTTTTCAACTTACATATTTAATTTTCAACTCACATGTTTAATTTTATGCACTAAGCATTTTTTTGGATTTACCCCACCTCGTACTTATTTCGATTTTACGATATAGCAAGAGTGATATAGTCTACTCCTTGCAGAGTTGAATCACATTTTAGCTTTGGTGAAGCTCAAGCAACATTCGCAGATTTAGTTTGTTCACTTTGAACTGTGTGCAGACAATTCAATTATGACAGCTTCTTTGATTACTCTGTGTAATTACATGTACATATTATTATGTTCTCTTTAACTTTTCAATGTTAATAGTATGCAATTTCATGTTATTTAATCTAGAAAAAAAAATCTGTATTATCTTATGTATCTGATAAGCAGGGTTCTTGCAAAAATTTGAAGTAGATAGAGGAAGAAAAAGTTTGGGTAGGCAGCGGACAATGCTGATAAAAATGTGTACAGTGGTTTCATTTTACACAAACATCCTATGGCTGCCAAGTTTAAAGATTGTGTAAGATCTTGCAAAGTTTGTTTCTTTTATTAATTTTTGTTTGAAATACATTGCAGTTAGTTTGCTCTCGAAAATCCTAAGTGCTGGGCTGCATGTCGTTGTGTTTAAAGAACTATTAAAATTACACGTACATTCCCTGAAGATTAAAGAACTTAAATTTTGATTACTTTTTGGAAAGGAAACAACTTGCCTTCATTTGTGTCATCTCTTTTTTTTCAACTTGTCCCAGGCACTGAGCAGCGATTGGGAGGAAAAAGTGACCTTTAACCCCCGCTGTCAAATACTTCAGTGCTGCTGTCAGGGCTCGGTGCCCACGTCATGTCATTGGTGGCAATTCTCATGACCCAAGTGATTTCAGATTTCTTTTATCTTACAGCTATAACAGTTGTATTTTTTAATCTCTACGCATTTGTTGACAAGAAAACTAAACATCTAGTATTTGTACTCAATTTTATTGACGGATGGGCTCACATTGTTACAAATAAAAATTATTCATAAGTTATTTACTTTTAGTAGCCAGCATGCCAAGGACGACTAGATGGCAAATTTTGCCAGTTACCGTGAAGTTCTCTGCTGATAAGTTTACTGAATGTTTCAATTTACTAGAAAATTGATTATTTACTAAATGAAAGTATTTAGTTATTTAATTATACACTTAATTAAAAAGTTAAATGCTAAGAGATTTAAAAAAAAAAACATTTATAAAAGTGAACGACGTTTTCGGCGCTACGTTACCCCTTTGTCAAGCGTAACGTAGCGCCAAAACATCGTTCACTTTTATAAATGTTTTTTAAAAATCTCTTAGCGTTTAAAAGTTTTTAATCAACTCATTTTCAAAATCTCTCCTTTTAATTATACACTGTCTGGCTTATTGTGTTGTGTAATTTAGTACTTAGTAAAGTTTGTTACCTTAGATTTTGTAAACATATCAGGTCTGCGGTCATAGGTCTTGCGCATACGTTATGCAAAGACGCGTACATACTGGCTCGATGTTGTGCGGTTATCTCGTTCTTGTTTGATGAGTCTTGTTTACACTATACTGTTCGCAATAAAAGTAAGTTGGCAAAAACTGAGGCCCACAGAATCTCAGATTTGAGCCTTGAATGTTTCTGAGCAATGTACCGGTAGTCGCAGGCTTTGGATGATGATTATGGCTCTCAGTTAACTCATACAACTGGTGTACAATGTTAGCAAAGCTCATGCTTTGAATCAACCTGAAGAGCTTCTTGTTATCACAAGTTTCTGTAATATACAAAACTTTAGAGCAGACTGTCTGAGAAATTAGCAGAAGAGTCAAGACTACTGTCTTGCTCAGTTTCTTGACATGCTTGGTTCAATTCACAAGAAGTGAACAATGCAACAGATTTTCACACCTTTTTCAATACCATGACTCAATTTAGATCAGACAGATATGTACCTATTACTTCAAGTTGATTGAAGAATGTAATAATTAGGGAATTCTTTTACATGTATCCACCCTTGTTGGCTACAAAATGATTATAATAACACGGGTGCATTATCACTTCATAATCTAACACAGGATCTCTGAGTGGTTAATTGTTGTAAATTAGTTCCCTGTTAAAAAATCATCCTCAACAGCTCCTATAACTATTCATTATTTATGTGTTATGTTCATTTTTGCTTTCATTTGTTTGTTTGTCTGTTCATTGATTGATTCATTATTTATTTATGTATTTATTCATTCATTAATTTATTTATTTATTGACACCAATGATAGTTGCAAAAGCACTTTTTTTGTTTAGGTATATTGGACTCACAAGTATCCTTAAATGTTACTGGTAATGGAAAGACGTTTGTCATCAAAGACAAAACAGGCCATCTGAGGTACATTTTATGTAAGAAACTTGATATCACCACTGGCCACATGGGTAATAAGGACACAAACACTAGAAGGGAACACTCAAAGAATATTTTGCAATCCCATAGGCACAAATTGTGCTAAACCCTTATACCCATCTGATTTGAGGTGGTCTGGTTTGAGCCCTGCAGACTTGGGAACATTATTTTGTGTCTGTTCTTGAGCCATATGTTTAACTCTCACAGTGTCTCTCTCCACCCAGGTGTTCCAATGGGTACTACCAAATTAAATGCTGTGGATAGCCTTGCAACAACAACCAATTGTGTTATCTTGCCAGATTTACAACAAAAGCAAAAACAGTATAAAAACAATTATTACCTTAACTAGGCAAAACACTTACTACTGAACTCAGAAATAGTGGGAAAAGTAAACAGAGTAGATAGCAAAATAAGATACTCTACATTGGGGGCAACATGCAGATTGTAAGAGGAAAATAAGACACAGAAAACAAGGTACAACAAATAGTCAAGTGAATGATAATAAAAAAGAAAATGAGTAATTTAATATACCAGTTAATGATAAGATGAAATATGGAAGAAGGTTTGTTTGGATTAAAAAAATTTGCAGCGTTATGTGTTATTCATTGTAAGCACTTAAGAAATGTTTACTCACAGTTTGCTTAAAGGAACAGAAGGATGCAACTTTTACTATTTCTTCATCAAAATTATTCCAAATTTGAAATAGGACTAGAGAGAAGTACAAACTAAATTTGCCATAGTTAAGTTCTAACACCATTGATATAGTAAATTGTTTTGATGTTAGTACAGTATTAATAATGGTAATAGGACTGAGTGGAGTCCAATTTGGTCTATAATCATATGAATGATTATCAAAATCAGACAACTGCGAAGTGGGAGTCCGATTTGTTAATCATGCATGAGTATCATTACAGACTCGATTGGATGACATGATGACCTGTTACCAATGCAATAATCGAAACAATTTCAATTTCCCACAAAAGTCAAAGTTTCATTTTAAGAAGAGCTTTTAATAGTCATTTTTTAATATCATAATTAAAAATATAGAGAGTAGTGTGAAAAATGACTGTTATGTTCATTTCAAAACAGTCACCGGAGACTCAACCTCCACAAATTATTTACAAAGTCATTCTCTTGAATTGGTTACTCCAGTGATTGTAATCAATGTTGTGATTGGTGGATTTAGTGGAGAGGACCTAAAATGATTGGCTTGGTAACTGCCCAATAATATTATAGGTGTCTGATTACAGCCACCTGTCCAATTACACTGTCTGATTACAACTTTGCAGATTTCAGTTAGAGCAAAATACAGCAGTTTATGCACCAATCACATTTGAGGAAATTGTAATTGTTATGATTATGATTATTATATATATTATTCTGCTTATAGATTGTACATGTGGGAAGAAACTGTCAAAGGCATATAACTATAAGTAAATTATGATGACACTGGAACATAAAAAGAGCAGTATGAAAATACACCAGATCCATGGACTAGATGGATTATTGATTTAATAAAGTTAATCAAGTCTATATATAGTGATATTTGGGCTTGGTTGACCGTGTTTGTTTTCTTTTCTGTGTCAGGTGCACTTTTTGGGAAATGGTAAGTATGGTCCTCTATGGCCTTCCCCGATGAGTACATTTGTTATTTGTTAAGTCATGGTTGTACATAATTAAATGACATTTAATTGTAAACACCCTTTACAAAGTTGTGGAAGGCATGGTGTCCATGTGGTTGGTTACCATATCATACAAAATCTTGGCAATGATTTAATGCAGTGAATCTAGCTATTTTTGAAAACAACTATGTGGAATCACCATACTGGACATATTGACCTTATGCAGCTATAAACCCTGAAATCCTAGGGGGTACTCCCAGAAAAGTTGGGTGGCATGTGCGGCCCACTTCCCAAAACCCTTACCCTATTTATGACCAAAATCTGTGATTTTTTCGTGCCCTATTTCTGACCTGGCCAAACATTTGATACCCTATTCATGACCCTTGTGGCTGGCACAGTTGCCTGAAACATAAGTTATGAAGGGCTTTTGTTGCTGGCCTTGTTAGTAATGATGAAGAAGTAGTATATAAGTGAGTAGCCTTCCCCCGGCCCTGAAATAGCTGGCAAGTTTAGGTTTTCACCCTGTTCAATGGCTGAATCCATGTGTGAATAAATCACATTTTTCAGTAGCGCTAGTACTGGGATTCCACATAGTGAAGAATTGCAGAATCCTTAACTTGATGAAAAGCTCGACTCAATTTCAAGTAAAATAGTTCAAATGACTGCCATGCCAGAGCTGCTATAGCAAGCATTCAAGTTGGCCCAGCCCCGTTGTATTAGGATAAATACCACAGTTAACTTTTAAGTTGATAACTTTTATCATTGGACATGCCGTATGTGCTATATTAGAAGTGAAGGCAGATCATGTGTATTTTGTGCACCCCTCGACCGATATATCGGGCGACATATCAACCGACTCTCGGGCGATGTATCGATCGACATATCGGTCGAGTGTCGGTCGATATGTCGACCAAGATGTGTCGGTCGACATATCGACCAACATATCAGTCGATATGTCGGCCGACACTCGACCGACATGTTGGTCGATATGTCGACCGAGAGTGGTTGTCCAATTGTCGGCCGACATGTCGATCGATAGGCTATCGACATTCCGCCGATACTTCACTGCTGCTTGCCCTGACAAACCGTGGTACTTGCCTCAATCATCTCTTGTTTTTGTTCTCTATAGTCATCATGAACAACCTAAATATACCTAGGAAAGTAATTTATCCACGGACATTGCCTCAGTCATAATTTTTTTCTGGCTACGGCCCTGCATAACAGTGTTCCAAACCTCATCTCACCGCTGTTCAGTTGTTTTGAACGCATGCTTTCGAAATGTGAAATAATGGGAACATCTTCCTAAGCTTCGCTTAAGCTTTTGACTTATATTATAAGAGAGTCGACCGATATCTCACCGACAATCGACCGATACTCCGCCGTCAATGGTCAACGTATTGGCCAAGTGTGAGCCGCTATATTGACCGCAATATCTGCCGATAGTCGGACGATATGTCGACCATCACTCGGCCGATTTCTCGGTTGATAGATCGGTCGACATTCGGCCGATATGTCGACTGATACATCGGTCGAGTGTCGGTCGATATGTCGACCGATATATTGGTCGAGGGGTGCACAAAATACACATGATCCGTGAAGGCTAGCATACATGGACAATCCCGTGAATGAGAATATGTAGGAATACAGAAATCGATCCGACTTCTCATTGGACGAGTGAATAATGGACTCTTTTTTAGCATGTTCGGAATAACGCTGAGACATCTGCATGAAATTGTCACCTGGTGGTTGATTCAAAAGGAGTTTTACTAATGTGCGAGCCAGCGAGCCATGCGAGTCACAATGCGAGCCATGTGAGTCATGCGAGCCAGGGTGCGAGCCATGCGAGCCAGGGTGCGAGCCATGCGAGCCAGGATGCGAGCCATGCGAGTCATCGTTTTATTATTATGTAACTGCAGCGAATACTGTCCAAATAACATTACAAATATTCAGCGACATTGTACAGTTCTTTGTACACTAGAAAACCTGTTTGCCATACAGGTCGCGGCACGCAGGCGAATCTGTCACACTCTCCCTCTTAGCATTCATCGATAAGTTCATTCAAACTCTTTTTAGATGTTTATATTTTTACTCATTGTTTGTATTTTTGACTCGTCCAACGGGCTCGTTAAAATTCAACCCAAGTTATAAAAAAATTCCGCGATACTAAACACCAAAACAGCTAATAAGA
>JAHPZR010018129.1:0-13461 GCA_019787425.1 Platygyra sinensis | reverse complement strand
ATGCCACCTGGCTGGGCTTAAATGAGGTGATGCTTACGTCGATATGGAAGCAGAAAATTCTTGCAAATAATCTTATTGCTAAAAAAGGGCAAGGATTCAGTTTAGCAAGGTATAGAGCTTCGCGTAAGGCAGTTTTGTAGCGATTCTCTGGGGCCGATCGTGAGACATGCAGCTGCTTGGCTAACAGAGCACAGGCGAAAAGATAATTTGTACGCATGTTAATGTTTCATAGAAGTCATAATCATTTGCCTATCACAAAGTATCATATCATCATTCTATGTTGTTGGGGTGGGAAAGTGCGCTGTCGGTTAAACATAGTCACAGCCCTCAACACAAGCTAGACCTTTCCATTTGGCGAAATGGCACTCTCCAGTTTTGCTGATCAGATCATAGGCGGGCTTGGAAAATCATAGAGCTTGCTACACAAGGTTATTAGACGAGGTCTGTGTTTGATAGGAATTACTTGTAAGGCACATAGTTACTTATTTTCATTGTGCAAGGCATTTTTGCTTTGTTGGGGATTTGAAAATAGCCGATCTAAATTGTCGGATCATTGAATCTATTTTTCAGATATGAGTTTACGTCTTTATTTACATCAAATGTACGCTTGTTCAGATCCGTTACATGTCACTGCGAATCATGTGTCTGGCCTTGCCGTAATGTCGCTACTCGCTCGAATCTTCGTTGGGTTAACCTCGAAAAATTCGGGCATTATCTTGCGAACTTCGCTATCCTCGAATTTTCGAGAAAGATCGTGAATTTTTCGCTTTGCGCGCCCTACGAAAAAACGTTTCGAAAATTCGCCGACCTTTTGCATGGAAAATTCGCGAGAACAAAGGACGTCTTTCGACGAAATTTCGTTTTGCATAACTTTTGCACAATACTGTAGGATAGCGGAAATATCATTCCAAAAAAGCATCCAAAATAGTGGACAAAAGATTTCTACATTATTATGAAAGATTATGGATTAGGTGTTGTAAGGATGCACTTCGAGTAGCGTAATTATGTTGCTCAGATACTAAAAAACAGTTAAGATTCAACGGACTTTTATTAATCTAGGTGATCATAAAATAGTGACACGTATATAATTAACAATGTCAGGTAGCTTGATGAGAACAAGGTTAACATAATGAGGAGAAGATGATCACGAAGTGGCCTTGTTGATAATTCAACAACTTTGTTTTGTAGTCTCAAACAAACTTGTGATAGGTTGCCTCAATACAATTATGAGGCACCCCCACATAATACACCACAGAATGCAAACAATAGGTAATAAGGATGTGACCTTGCTTGATTGTGCTTCAGATAGTGGGCACAAAGGCCATGTTGAGCGGGACTTCTAAAAAACATGCCTTCAGGTTAAATCCCGCCACATAGACAGTTAAGATTGGGATGATTTTGACTTCATCAATATGAAAAAAAGTATTCCTGTTCGATGTTCAATGTGCAAAAAGGGCATACATTGGTTTGGCTGATTTTCTGGTTTGCCAGCATCAAGCTAATTTTCGCAAGATACTTGTTTTGTATAATGTAATCATACGGTTTTGAGTTCAATTGCGAATTAATTTGCATGCCTAAGTTTTCAAAAAAGCAAAAAATAAACGAGCTGCTTCAGCAAGTGAGAATCAGTTTTTTAAAAAACCACAAATTAACCCAAATCGAACAGAAAAAACATATGATTACTTCATCCAAAATATAAACATGAACAAAAATTTGTGTGGCGGATGTTTTAACCTTAAGAACTCTGAAATCAACCTAGTGTCTTTTGTCCGCATGCTTAATCTCAGGTGAATATAATTGCGCCAATCATGGCCCCAGAGGTGCTTGTGGTAATTTGAACTCGCTGTGGTTAATTTTCCAGATTTTCATCCTTTGTTGAATTTTTCTGGCCGGGTTTTGAACAATTTAAGGTACAGCCCTGCTGCGTTTGTTTGGAGATTTGAGTCTAGTTTCTGGCCGTTTTAGGCATTAGATTTGCCGATTGTATGGTCGGATAGTGGTACAGTACGCACACAAAAATAATGCAGCGTCAAGAAGGTCGCAAGACGTCGCGCGCACTTGCGCGCCCGCAAAAAACACGCAAGGGGCGCAAAAAGAAGTTAAATTGCGCTTATGCAAGAAGTTCCAAACGCAAGAAGTTCAAAATCCTATCGCAAGAAGGGCCGCAAGACGTTGCGAGGGCTACCCCACCCCTCAACTCACACCGCAAGCCGTTTTTCCAGTCGTCGGCCCACACCCGCCATAAGGGACAGATTTGGAATCGCCTATGGCCCACGCACCCACGCGCACAGCTTTATTCTCGCTTTCGCTCCTTTTCTCGCAAGCAAAAAAAAACAACCATTTACTTCCTTGGAACAACGCTCTCTCGCCCCACCTCCGCCCCCCCTCGGAACGGCACACAAGTGTCGTATTCATTGTGGCCGTTGACGTCGTTGCGTGTATACATGGATTGTAATCACGCTCTGTTTTTCCGATGTCCGCGCTGTGTTTGGGATCGGTAGACGTATGCTACACATCTTTGCAGAGCCGAGCTGCATGAGAGTCAGTGCAGTTTACCCACTGCGTAGGAGACGCTTACATGATTAATGTTTACCTTAAGGAACACTTCGATAACATTCTTTCGTCATTTTATATTTATTTTCCATTTGAATGAAACGATATATTTCAAAAGAAGTTCACGCATATATTTTTTTACCAAACTAGGTCGTGTAGTAACAACATCCTCCGCGAGACGCTGTGTGCCGAAACACCACAGAACTTCATCCGTGTAGAGTACAGAAAATAAATAAACGTTGAAAGCGCGAATAGGAAAACTTTGATAAATAAATTGGTTAAGGAAAGAGCATCTACCGTTTGAAGCCCGCAGTTGTGTCAAAGAAAACGGAGATTATAATTTTCCGACAAGGTATGTCGGTATACTGCTTTTGCGAATTACAAACCACCAGATCGAAAAGGACGTCCCCTGTATTGCCGAACGGCCGTGCTTTTTTTTTTGCGCACAACAGAAATTTTCCTTGAAGAAAATAATAGACTAAACGCGACCACCGCACCATTAGAAAACTTTGATAAACAATTAGTTGGTTAAAGAACGAGAATTTTACTCTTTGAATGAATAATTTGGTCAAATTTAACTGGAGATATAATTTTTGCGACAAGGTCCTTTGGAACGATTTATCAGAATTTAAACATCTCGCAAGCCGAATTTGACGACGCGTGCGAAACAGAAATTTTCCAGAAGTAAAAAAACCTAAACGTGAGCGGCTCACTCATAGAAACTTTGATTAAAAAATTCCCCCCCCTACCGTAGAGCCCATTCGAGCATTTTACCGTTGAATGATATGATCTGGTCAAGTATAACCTGCCTTATCATTTTATTGCGACGAGGACCGAAACGCTAAATACTACAATAAACAGTCGTGAATGGACTCGTCCGACACGTGTTGAAAACACGAGATCCTTCCTTGTAAAAAAAACATAAGTTCACGTGTTAAATAGGGACTTCAGAGCGTCTGTTTCAATTTTCTTTTCAGTTTTTGGTAGATTATAGATCGAGCAAGTGTCCAAGACACGGGGTCTGCGTTTAGTCATTGTTTTACTTCAAAGGAAAAAAGTTCTGTTTTCGGCCACGCGGCGTCGGGCAAGTCAGTCACTGTCGATCGGTTTTTTAATTCTAAAGTCGTTCCGAAGACCTTGTCGAAAAAATTATATCTCCAGTGATCTTTGACACAAATCGTGGCATTCAAACGGTAAAGAAGATGCTCTTTCTAAACCAAAATAATTAATTTATCAAAGTTTCTATGTCATCGCGCTTTTCACGTTTATTTATTTTTTTTATCTTCACGGAAAAGTTCTGTGTTTCCGGGTCACCCGTCGGCGAGATGTTGTTCTGAAGACCTAGTTGTGGAGGGGGGGTGGGGGGGGGGGGGGGGGGGGCGAAAAAATTATATCTCCGGTTTCTATTTGAGATGAGTCGAGTCATTCAATGGCAAAATACTCTTTCCCTGACGAAAGAAGTGTTTATCGAGAGAGTTTCTTGAATGTGAAAACCATTAGCAGTAAGCGGCTCCTACGCAGTGGGTAAACTGCACTGACGCTCATGCACCACAGGCTCGGCTCTGCAAAGACTTGTCGTAGCATACATGTCTGCCGATCCCAAACACAGAAGACAATCGGGAAAAACAGAGAGATTAAGATCCATGTTAAACGCAAAACGTCCAAAACGGCAAATAATCGAGAACCTTTTTGCTCTTCTAGCTTTATAAGGACGTTTTCGTCAATGAGGTCAAATGTTGTTCTTTCTTTTTCCTTGCGAGAAAAAGGAGCAGAAATCAGAATTACAATTTTGCCGTTTGCGTTTGCCATAAGCATGATTCCAACTCTGTCTATTGCTGGTTAAGCCACAACTACTGTAAACTTCTTGCGGTGTAGTTGTGCGGTTTGCGGTAGGCCTCGCAACTTCTTCGCGGCCTTCTTGCCGGATAGGATTTTGAACCTTCTTTGCGTTGGAACTTCTTGCGGATATAAAGCGCAATTTAACTTCTTTTTGCCCCTCTGCGTGTTTTTGCGGCGCAAGAACTTCTTGCGACACTTCTTGCCGCCGTGCATTATTTTTGGGCTGTACTGTAACACGTAATCCGGAAACATACAAATAAACGGCTAAATCCATAATGACTAAAAAACGGCACAGAAACTAGACTCAAATCTCCAAAAAACAGCAGCAAGGAACTGACCTAAATATCGAACCCGGCGAAGAAAAGACAACAAAGGATTGAAAATCTGTTTTTTTTTTTTTTGAAAAATTATCAACAGCGAAGTTCAAATGTACGCACAAGCACATTCTGGGCCATGATTGGCTCAATTATATTCACCTGCGAGATTAAGCATGCGGACAAAAAACTGAGGGGTGCATTTCAGAGTGCTTAAGGTGCAAAAACATCCTCCACACAAATTTTTTTCATGTTTATTATGATTCTCGATGAAAGTAATCATATGGGTTTTATCTCGTTCGATTTGGAGTTTAATTTTGTGTAGTTTTTTTAAAAAACTGAAATTTGCACTTGCTGAAGCAGCTCGTTGTAGTTTTGGCTTTTTGAAAAAACTTAGGCCTTGCCGAATTAATTCCCAAATGAACTCCAAAACCCCGTATGATTAACTTATTACAAAACAAGTAAGCCTGCCACAAAATTAGCTTGATGCTGGCAAAAAAGAGAAATCCAGCCCAAAACCAATGTAGTGCCCTGTTTGGCACATTGAACAGCGACCAGGAACGACTTTTTTTTCATATTGTTATGAAGGCAAAATCAAATTCACAATCGTAACGGTCTATGGTGGCGGGATTTAACCTGAAGGCTGTTTTTGAAGTCGCTCAAACATGGCCTTTGTGGCCAAGTAGCTCAAGCACATATACAGGCAAAGGTCCCCCCATCAATCCCCTATATATCCCTAGTGGTCTGCAGTTCCTGTGGGGTATTATAGTGGGGTGCCTTTTCATAATTTATTGAGGCCCCATTATCACAATTTGGTGAGACTACAAAACAAAGTTGTGAGAATTATCAACAATGTGCCACTTTCGTGATCATATTAACTCCTCATTAATGTGAACCTTGGTCTCATCAAGCTAACCTGACATTGTTAAATTATATATCGTGGGTCAAACTATTTAGATGATCACCTAATTAATAAGAAGTCGTTGAATCTTAACTTGTTTTAGTATCTGAGCAACATAATGACGCCCTACATCGAGTAGTGCATCCTTACCACACCTAAATCCCAGAATCTTTCAGAATAAAATGTCAGAAAAGTTTTGTCCAACACTATTTAAGGATGCTATTATTGGAATTGAATATTTCCCTACCTACAGTATTGTGCCAAAAGTTTATGCAAACGAAATTCGTCGAAAGACGTCCTTTGTGTCTCTCGCGAATTTTCCATGGAAAAGTCGCGTTTCGAATTTTCCGAAACGTTTTTTTCGTAGTTTTCGGGTTCGAAAAGCGAAAAAATTCACGATCTTTTGCTCGAAAATTCGAAGATAGCGAAGTTCGAAGGTAGTCGAATTTTCGAGGTAACCCAACGAAGATTCGAGATAGCGAAAATCGAAGCAGCAGATTCGCGTGACCTGAACGACTGAACAGCGGTACATGTATGTAAATAACACTAAAACTCATATCGAAAAAGATGTCACAAGGATCCGACAATTTAAATCGCTATTTTCAATGAAAAAAAAAAGCCAAATTGCCTTTGCACAATGAAAATAAGTAACAGTCTTACAAGTAATTCCTTAACAAACACCAGCCCTCGTAAAACCTTGTTTAAGCAACTTTGATTTTCAAGCCGACTTTATCGATCATGCACAAACTGGGTGCCATTTCGACAAATGTAGGTCAAGTGTGTTGACGGTGGGACTATGGTTTACAGAAGCCGCAGCTTTTCCCAAAACAAAACAACATAGAAATGAGAATTGAAGCTTGTGTAGGCCCAAAATGTTATGTTATGAAACATGACATGTCCAACTAGCTTTCGCGTGTTTTTAAAGCCAAGCAAGTGCATGTCTCACTCGGCTCCAGAGAATCGTACCAAACTGGCTTCGGAGACCGTCTTACCTGGTACACTGAATCCTTTGCCGTTTTTAAAAGCAATAAGCTTATTTTCAAGAATTTTCTGCTTCCACTATCGACCGTAAGCATCAAACCTCATTTTAAGCCCAGCCATGTGGCATTGTAAAACATCGGTTGACAAAGTTGGAAAAGTGACGAGCCCACAGTATGTTTGGCCTGCGGTATTAGATGTTGCCCGTACGGTAACTATGTCCATGTAGGAGGGAAAGTGAGGCGTTCATGACAAAAGAATACTGAAGCCGGCCCACTGTAGTTTTGTATCTAATGAACAAATTTACTTGTTTTTGACTTTGACTAAATATTCACGTTCAAAACAATACCAACAAGATGGTTTCCTGAGTTCGTATGCAGAAAATATTCTTTGAACGCTAATACTTTGCAAACATAATTGTTGCTTTGTTTAAAAGCTCATGAATCCACATAAAATTCAATTTCATTTGAAAACTCTTGAATTCACAAAAATTCCTTCATTCTGTCTCATGATTTAAACGTTTGGGGCTCGCCATGTGACATGTACGCCATGTTGGCAAATTGTTTGCGAGCCCACAGTAACTTGAGCTGTGGCGTTACCAGTTCGCGCGGAGTCTGGGTTACGCAAACATGGCCGTGTCTGCGAGTGGCCCTTGTGTTCAACAAACGTGAGCCAAGAAACCACCAAAGAACAACGGTGTAAGAGCTGCGATGCTTTCAACGTGAAGTAAACAGTATAAGGAACTTTGAAGTAATACAGGTGAGTCTCGTATAAACCTGTTGTATAAACGGACACGAGTTTGTCGTAAAGCTTACACTGTGAAGTGACATCAGAATAGAATCGTCGCGGCAAATTCGAACTGGGCAAATTATCGTCCAGAAAATGCGTGGGACTGTTTGAGCAGAGCAAACAAAGAGTGAAATTTCGCTCAAATGTTCTAAGTCATTGATCGAACACTGCGAATTGTCACTCGAAAATTCGAAGTATATTTTCGTTCTGAGCGAATTGTCGTTCGAAAATTCACGTAATTGGAAACAATAGGCATCACGAATTATCGTGACTTTTCGTTGAAAATTCGCTTCCATCGAAAATTCGATATTTTTTCGTCGAAAAGCCAGAAAAGCCGCGAATTTCGGCGAAATACGTTTGCATTACTTTTGCACAATAACTGTATACGCAATAAGCCAACTAGAAAACTATTTAAAAAAGCACTTTACCAGTTTTATTTTGCTCAGTATTGACAATTCCAACATTATATCTTTATTTACTATGCATTTACTTTTCCTCTCCAGTCTACTTTTTATCCTAAAACAAATGTAGTTAATTAAAGGGCATATAATTAGTTTACTATATTTTTGCCCTTTCCACTTCTTCTTTTCACTGTACGTATTTTACTAAACATTTTGTATTCTTGTATGTAATGTGGAAGTTGAAAAATGAATTTAAAAAAAAAGGTCAAATCCCTCTATTAGAACAGAAACCAATGTTTTTGCGGTTTTAAAGTTATTTTTGAGGTGATTTTTGGCATTTGGGAAAGAAGTATTTTTTTCTTAACCCTTTCACTCCCAAGGGCTCTCCCTTGACGAGTAAAATCGTCTGGCGTTAGACAGAGTAAAATCTATTAAGTCACTCTTGGGAGTGAAAGGGTTAAGGGAGATAGTTTTTTAACCCTTTCACTCCCAAGGGGTCTCCCTTTGACGAGTAAAATTGTCTGGCGTTAGACAGAGTAAAATCTATTAAGTCACTCTTGGGAGTGAAAGGGTTAAAGTATAGGTTAAATTTAGGAAAATATGAAATGCTGAAGATTTGATGGATTTGGAAAATTGAAATTTGAAGTGAAGAATTAATAGACAGACACCAGATTGTAGTTACTAAAACAAGGAATGACCTAAAATGATCTATAATGACCTACAGCTGTAAAATGACCTAAAATGATCTAAAACACATTTGACTGATTTCGAAAATGATTTAAAATGAAATTTAAACTTAACTAGAATTATTAAAATGCTACTTCCCAGCTATCCACAACAAATATGCCGTAGGTGTTGCCGAAGTTTGCTCCACTTAGTAGTACAATTTCGATCACTTTAGATTTACTGTACTCCTGGCACTCTACTATCACTGATTTGTAGTTCTTTTTAGTTAAAATTAACCTTTCCTGAAACGCTCTGTAAATTCTAATAGCTGAGGATTGATGACTAAAAGCGTGTCAGGAAATCGGAGTTATACACTCAATTCCCACCAAATTTAGACATGATCGTATAGGCCAGTTTTTGTTAGCTCTTTTTGTCATTCCCCGTCAGGAGAGTTTTGTTTTTGTTTTTTGTTTTTGGCTCAAAATTGGGAACAAATCTTTCGGAGATGAAAGTCAGGACATTTGTGACCGTGAATGGGAAAACGTACACTAACGCTTTACCGTTAAACACTAAAAAATAAACAGACTGTAAACGGATAGTAAACGGTTAGGCGAAACGTTTAAACGATCTCCATAACCATTTAAACAGATGGCCAAGATCGTTAAACGGTTGATCAAAGTCCAAAATCGGATAGCTTAAAACGTTGAACGGTTGAGCAAAATCCATAAACTGATAACTAAAAACATTAAACAGTTGAGCAAAATCCACGACTGGATGGCACACGTTTAACAATTGAACTCGGAAATAGATAATTTAAACGGAAAAATATGATGCACAGCCGTTTTATTCTAAAAAGGAAACTTAAGTTTAATGTGGAGACAGATAACTTATGTACCTTCAGTCTCTTGTTTCTGTTTCATTCAAAGATTGTTCAAAAGGGCGATCGCCAGCGATGTCACGTTCACGGTCCTTCAGCTTTAGTCAACTGAATCAAGACAGCACAGTGCATTCGGACAAATTGTTCCATGCTGAAGTACACAAGTCCTAAGAACCCTCTTTCTGTGACTTTTCTTTCAAAAGGAGTTTTAATCTCGTAGCGCTCTGGAGAACTATAAACCGAAGACAAAAGGAACATTTTTAGCTGTCAGATACATTGCAATCGCAAATCATGAAGAAACTTGCGTTTCGCGATCGGATTCTATTGGGCTAAAAGTGTTGTTCATTTACACCGTGTCAAGTTAGTTATTCTTAGAATTCTGACCTAAGTACTCAATATCTTATCACAGAAATGCTCTACGTTGACTGCGTTAAAAAACGTACCGAAGTCGACACGATAAACTGGTTCACTCGTGTGAAAACCTTTTATCGAGTGTTCACAGTTGACCACGACCGCATCAAGTCACGATTAATTTATGACAATAAGATAATTTTTGTATCTGTTTTCAATTGATGTTCACTGAAATGCTCCTCCGTTAAACTGACGAAACTGCTTGTTAGATGTTTTTAAAGATGTTCCTTGAAAATCGCTCTACGTAAACTTACCTTTCGAACGACTTTTTAATACTGTTTGTGACATTCTGGAAGCTTATTCGCAGTCACGCTGTTACACCACGCTGATTGGGTAGTGCTAAAAAATGCATTCAATCAGGGTGGAGCAAACAGCGAGACTCTTGCTCCTTGGCAATGAAATCTCGGCCACAGATGCTGGTCGCTTCGACAGCTGCATTTCTCGAAATTATTTGGCGGTTAGTACTTGGATTTTAAATGGATCTTCAATCGAATGCCACGAACAGAAGCATCAACCTTTCAGTTTATCTTGTGTTCGATTTGGAAGCCGGGCGATTCAAATTTCGGTAATAGTGAAGAATAGTTCCCAAAATATACTGTCGGCCGTCTGTCGGCCGACAGTCGGCCGACTGTTGGCCGACTGTCGGCCAACTGTCGGCCGACTGTTGGCCAACAGTCGGCCAACAGTCGGCCGACTGTCGGCCGACAGACGGCCAACAGTTTGCGTTATGTTTGAGGCCAAAGTGTTGGCCGACTGTCGGCCGACAGTCGGTGACCTGTTGGCAACCTGTCGGTAATGTGTCGGTAACTTGTCGGTGGGGCAAACAAATATGATCGTAAACATTTACTTGTCTTCTGCTTCTAAACTACATAAAAAAAGGTTTAAGTCATTTCATAACGATACCTTGCTGAGCACTTTCGATACTAGTATGGCTTTTGTCCACTGTTTTAGCGTTGACTAGCGATACTTGCCCAAATTGGTTCCTATTCATTTATCCGCCATTTTGAAAAGTTTTTTCTAGTTCAGACATACATGAAGTACTGTTAACTATAGTTTTGCAATGCATTATAGGGCGATTGGGAAATTACTTTTAGCTTTGCGTATTTGTAGCCCCAAAATGGTTAAATCCGAAGCCTATTTTGTGTAAAAACAAAGATATGAGAAATGGGTACTAAATTTACCACTACATTTTGGTATGTGCAGTCAGGAGTAGGAGTAAAAAGCCTATTTTACAATTCAAAGAGGATCAAGGAGAGAGATCCGGTACGATCGACAGATTTCAATTTACTTTTTTCAACCGGAAAATTTTTTGACTCTATTTATTTTTACTCTTTTTTTAGTGGATTTGTGCTCTACTTAACAGTGTCGGCCGACTGTCGGCCGACTGTCGGTGATGTGTGGGTGATGTGTCGGTAACCTGTTGGCCGACAGTTGGCCGACAGGTTACCGACAGCCGAATATGGGAGCTATTGTTCACTATTGCCCAAATTTCTGGGTGAAAATCTGCTTGGCACTGGAGGAGTCGAAAATCATTGAGTGAACCTTCGATCCATTTTCCAAGTTGAGTGGCTCATAGCCACTTTGATTCTTTGAGCTCCAAAACGGATCAGATGATTGTTTAAACGTTTAGTCTAAAGCATTTAAACGTTAAGTTTAAAACATCAAACGGATGTCAAAACCGTTTAAACGTTGTCTCAAGCGTTAAACGGATAGCATTTTTTTTTAAAACAGACATGAAAACCATTTCAACGTTTTGCCCAAAGCGTTAAACGGATACTAGTTTTTTTAAAACGGACAAGCTACCCGTTTAAACGTTTTGCATGAACCGTTTTAAACGGATGATAAACGGATACCAAACGGAATTTTCCGTTAAACGGCAAAGCGTTAGTGTAAGTTTTCCCATTCACGGTCACATTTGTTAAGATATACCAACCTCGTTCCCAGGGTCTTTTCCCTGGCTTGGGGGCGGGGCGAGAAAAGACCCTGGCATCGGCTGGTCACATGTTCATCTTACACCCTGAAATCCTGGGTGTAATAAATTAGCGAGTTAGCATAATCAAAAGTGCCAAAATCATGATGGCGGAGAAACTGTCTGTGCTATTTGACTTGGATCTGCTTTTAATCATTGTAACTTTTTAATAAGTCACTTCAAGTGAAATGTTTTGAACATCTACTGAAAGGCAAAGATAATGTTGCCGTTCTACCGACTGGCTTTGGCAAATCTCTACTGTTTCAGCTTCTACTGGATTTCGTGCCTGTCAAAGCGGACAATAATATCGTGTAAAATGGGGTAAACTAGCGTACACGACTTCTACAGTTCGTGATATTTATACATTTGCCGTTTTCTGTTCGGTCATTGGACCTTTTTTCGCTTCACTCGTGTTTATGAAGGGCACTTCATACTGTGTTCTAAGGAGTATTAATTTTAAGTAGAGTTGATGCGTTAGACTGTGCTATGGTAAATCTTTTGAAGTAGGCCGAACAGTGGCATATACAACATGTAAAACAGTCAACAGACTTGTGAGTACAGTATTGTGCAAAAGTAATGCAAGCGAAATGCGTGAATTTCGTCCTTTGTTCCCCGAACTTTCGCGTGAAAGTTCACGTAAAAGCTGGAACGTGACTTCACGGCTTTTCGAAGGCATTTTCGCTGGAACAAAGAGTGATATATCCAAGAACTTTCGTTGCCTCAATGACAATTCGAGCTACTTCGCTAGCCAAGGCATGAAATTTCGCTGGACACTCAACAATAGTTTAGCAGCGTTCGGGTAACTCCTACGTGATCGACTGGTTATGTAACTTGCACAAAATATATCTTTGTTTTTTCATTCATGACTGTGCTTTCAATTGAAGCTGATAACTTACGAGTGGTAATTTTCAATCGTTGGATGTGTAAGTAGGTCACACAGCTAACATACAGGGTACATAGAGGGTAGTTTTGCTATTTGCAAAGAGTTTTAAGCAATTCGCTGGCTTGGCTCAAGTTGAGAAACGGTGCAATGTACTGAACGCACTGTGAACAGATTTCTGAATGACTTGCCATTCTCGTAAGGTCAACAACCTCTGTTTGTTCCACAGAAAAACCAAAATATCTGAAGTTACACAGCTGATGTCCGCAGAAGCAAAAACTTGACATGTTTGATGGTTTGTTATGAACCTTTCCACGTCGATGAACATTTCGAGTAGATGCAAATCGCTCGTAAGACCATGTGCTTTTGTTGGTTCGATCCCAGTTCCCTCGCATTTTAACTTGCCTGACTACATCACACAGTCGTATTTCCGGTTGTTGCTTTGTCTCCCTCACACTGGCAGAGACAAATCCATCAGTTGGAAATGCGAGTGTTATTCAATTATGAGTTTTCAGTATTTTTAGACCGTGGACAGCCTCTAATTTGCTCCAAAGTCCGTGTTGAAAAACTCTGTACAACGAACCTCTGGTACGGTGCTTGAACCTCAAACTCGCTCACAATTCAGATGAGCGGAACTAGGTGAGAGCTCCTGTATACCTGGCTATTGTTGGGGCTTAAATAGCCGCTTAAAACAAAGGTTGGGAAGTTGTTTTATGAGCTGTAATTTTTAGCCTGAGTGGCAGGCCGTAGAAAAGGAGGGAGAAAAGTTAAAATGAGGTCGGGAGGGAGAAGCGATCTTCCCGTGTCTGATCTTCTCGCACTTCACTGGCTCATCGTTCCCCTTTCCCTCCCCTTCAGACACCTGCCATGCAGGCTATAATAT
>JAHPZR010018128.1:0-31644 GCA_019787425.1 Platygyra sinensis | reverse complement strand
GGTGGAAAATTTTTTATTGCCGAGGTCGAGGTGAATACTACAACTCCTTTTACGGTTAACACGTATTTCCTGTAATATAATATTTCTGAAAAAAAAATGTACGTCACCATTGCAGTTTGTCGTTCTATATTTCGTGTCAATGTTCCCTCGTCTTTGACATCTACATTTCGTCTTGGGTCGTTATATAGTGGTTAACCATATTACCGTTCACTTCTTTCCTATTAACAATTGCCTCGAGAGCTGCGGTTTCCTTTGAATTGAAGATAATCAAAGATCATTTTGTAAGACGCAAAACAGGGCCTGTATTAAAGATGTTTTGGTGTTTTTACTCTTGTATCTCGCCAACTTGTAAAGTTGCCGTCAAGAGATAAATATTTTGGCAATTTTTGAAAAAAAATCATTGTTTCAGCCTACACGGAAATAACTCTCATTTTATTTCCTCCATGGTTTATTTGCCGCAAGCTTCAGCTTTCCCGTTGGAAAGGTGTTTCCTTGTATTAAAATTCACAGGAAGCGAAAAAAGCAAACCTTTGTATACTTTGAAAGTTCTGTGTACTTTTAAAAACAATTGTCTCCTTTGAAAGATAAAAAAACGTGGTTTTTAAGAACTCAATGGATTTGGAATCATCGCGAAACGATGGCAACAAATATATGCCAAGTGAGAAACGCTTTTAGTGCAAACGAGATTGGCGCGACCTTGGAAATTGAAGTTTCTCTTAATAAACATAATTTTTTTAGGGGGATGACAACGACAGAACCTTTAACCCTAGAACTCATTACGCAGTGTGAGGCAATCACTTTTTCCTTCTAAAACGTGCAAAATCTTTATCTGAGCGAAGAACATGTATGTTCCTTTAGCTTCCTTTCGAATGAAACATCTGTTTACAAAGTGTCGAGGTCATTATGTTCATTCATGTAGAGACAGGCTCTTGTTTACAAAATACAAGGGCAGAAGAGCTATCGAGCTAGGCGAACGAAACTCCAGCTTTTATAATTTAATTAAAAAAATTTTCTGCACTGATTATAGTTTTACGGTTGGGCGATAAGCCGCCAATCCAAAAAACACGAAAATTTTGTTCTTTTTCTGCAGAACGAAATTGCTTTTGTGCCATTCTCATTAATCATTTTGTACGTGAGGATACGCATGAGTGACGCCACGTCATTGAAGTAAACAGAAGATTATACAAATCAAACTTCCGGCGGTTCGGGGATCATTCCGTATTTGTCTGACATCACGTAATGTGTTAGGGGAAGACAAACTTTGTCAAAGAGAGAAAAACTTTTGATTAACACAGTCGCGTTCAGCGTGGATCTTCAGCCATGACGGAAACCACCACAACTTCTCAATCAGGAGTTTTGCGAGTTCTGAGATCGGCAAAATGTAAGAAAGGACTTCATATTGCAGCGATCGTGTTTGGATTCGTTTGTATTGGCGGTTGTTTTGTGCTTGCCAGCCTCACGTACATTTTATTTGGAGACTGCGAAGGCTGTGAGACAAAACCAGAAGATCAATCTTTGGTGAAAGTAATGAGGATTTTAGCGACTGTTTTATTTCTGGTAGGAATTCTACTTATTGCATTGTCATTATGCTGCAAGGGAACGGAAAATAGTTTAGCACCTCAAGTCGCGGTGTCGGCGATTCCCGCAGCGGATTTGGAAAAATCTCCCGCTCCCGTACTGGCGTATAATCATATTCCTCATCGACAGGCTTTTGCCGAAGATTCTGCGACGGGCTTGCCAGAATTTTTGACTGTTGTTAACAATATTGATGAAACAAGTAACTCTACCGCGAACGAAGGGTTCTGGACAGAGGACATAGACGGGCCCGTTACTCCTCCGCCAACTTACGAGGAAGCACTTGTAATGCGATGGCCGACTGTCACTGTGAAAGAAATCAACTCACAAACTTCTGAACAAACGGACTCGTTTGACACTGGATTGTGAAAAATCAGAAATGTCCGCGTTGCATCGAAGGGCAGAGAACAGAACAAAAGATCTCAATCAGCATAAGCGTGTTGTGGCTATTCGATGAAGACTGATCATACGAATTTCACGCAATCGTTTACTAGTTTTCACCTACTTTTGTAAATAGTGTATTTAACTTGAAACGAATTTGATATTAAAAACATTTCGCGAAGTGGTTTTTGTATTAGCCAGTTTGACAGACGAGACACTTCATGGCTCGCTAGCCAGTACTTCTTTCCAAATAAGAGTGATCAACGACTGTGACATGACATAGCAAATATCATGTGTGTCAAATGTTGTGATGAAGAATGTCATATTTTATACACTTGTTGTTAGAGAGATCCGAAAAAAAAATTGGAATTAAATGTTGAACATCAAAACTAAATCTTTCAACGAAAATCCTGCATGTAAATCATGCTTTCGAGGATTTATAAAATTTTTGAAAATTACAAAAAAATGAAGACAATTAACAATACAAATTCTCTATATTTGTTGCAGTTAATTCTTTTATATGTTAGAGTTGAGAATTTTGTGTAAAGTAGCAGGCAGCCATAAGAAATCATGATGCATGGTCAATCTCTGTCTGGAGGAAACAAAATTCAAACATGGGAGAGGAGGAAACAAAAATCAAACATGGGAGACTTAGTCGCTATTCAAATGATTTCAAACATTTGATTCCTCAGGGTTTAAGTGGTTTGCCTTTCAAAACATGCTTTAAGCTAAGAACGTGACCACTTCAATCATTCTTTTACATTTTTTTATAAAGTATGTAAATAAAAATCGCAGAGTTTATAATCTTAGTTTCATCAATACCATCAATTCAGTCAATTATTCGCTAGGAACTGGTTTAAAGAGTGTTTCACCCGCTAGCAATACACATTAACATATTTGATGTTACGCAACATTGTTCCCAGAAATCTTTCGGTGACCGAGCAGGGTGACAATGGGAACGAGGTTACCTAACCAGCTGCACAGATGCTAAACTGCAAGTAGTCCCTCTTACTTTTTGTCCCTTGTACCTCCTGGCCACATGGAATGCGCCCCAGGATTTAACTTGAGGGGTGGAGAATGGTACCTCGAAAAACGTGGAAAATTTTGGCAGGATCTCGAAATCTTGAAAGCGTTTTTGATAAATCTCAAAATCTCGTTTTTGCATGGTTTGTTTTTACCTTTTCTCGAGTCTCGAAACTTTTTACCAAGTAGTCTCAGGCTCAGATTTTTTAACTAGGATCTCGGCATCTTGGGGAGTCTCAGATTTATCCATTTGCCACCCCTAACATGGCTATTTTTTCCTCACTGTTTATATATGGTCTCTCTTTTTTTTTTTTTTTTATTTAAACATATTTTCTATTGTTTGCCCCAAAAGCGCCTAGGCTTATCAAGGGACTTACAATAATACAATAATCAGGCTAAAAAATACAGACAGACACAAACAGCACACAAAGACTAAGTTACAACAAATAAATTTACATAATTACAAACGTATTAATTAAACAGTTAAACAGTGGCCATCGAAAAGCGATAAGTATTGATTATAAAAGTCTGGACTTCGCGAAATAGAGCACAGTTGATATCATAATTTGCAGATTTAACGCCGTACAAAAGAAAATTAAGTTTTTTAGCATCGCTGCTGGATGACCATATATGGTCCTCCACCTTGTTATTATTGCCACTCGATTCTGGCCCAAATGAAATCTCAGTCAGTCATTTTTTTTAAATTTTGTGGCCAGTTGGTGACCAGATGAACACAGTACTACTGTATATGTAGCAATGAAATATAGCATATAGTGATCCAATCTAGTGTAAATCAAATAGACAGAGTTAGAAGCAGAACACTGATTCTGCTTATGACTCCATCACTTATGATCAGGTGAAAACTTCATTGTTGGAGTAGCAAGCAGAAGCGGAAGAATAAGCCAATTACAATGCTTGATTCCGGGCCATGCGATTGGTTGGTTCTTCCACTTCTGCTTCTGACCCCGCCAATCTAGTTTTCACGGGATCATGAGAACCCGAGTCGTAAATGGGATTGGGAGAAATGGAAATGTTCTGATTCTTCCGACTCTGATTCTGTCGAGCATACGACTCCATTTGCAACTCCTATTTTTGATTTTCAGTGAGTCATAAGCTCTCTTATGACTCAGACTCCAACTCTGTCAATAGTGAAAACCAGCCTTAAGTTGGCAGACTTATTGCCTGATCCCTTGCCCGGTTGGGGGGGGGGGGGGGCGATCCTTTGGGAGAATTTACTTGTCCCAGATGACCGGTCAGCACTTTTTTCAAGCCCTGATGTGACCAAAACTCTTTTGAAGATCAAACTAAGTCAATTAGAGTTTCACAGATTCCTACAGTATAATTCTTGTCACTGACTTTTACCACGTTGACTTCTGCATCCCTGCAATCAAACCTTTGTCAGCATAATAGCGGAACATAATTCTTGAAATGCGGTATCTTCCCACAAGACCTCTCCCCCTGTCAGTCAAAACACAACGATTACGCACACGTGTGATTGAGCTGTCCCTAGGAAGGTTTTCCAAATCCTCAGCAGCTTTCTTTCGTACAGCAGAAGGTAAGATGTCATTTTTCTTTACGTATCTCAAGTTGCTTCGTTCCATTTCATGTTGCTCGTACAATGCTCTTCGCTTCATATCTCTTCTTCCCCATTTCTTCAGGTAATGATGTTTCAGATAAAACTTTTCCAAAGGTGTCGAAGTCTTAAATGATCTTGTCAATAGATCTTCATATCAAAATACAAATACACAAAATAATCATTAAACTCCTTCCTCTTTTGTGGCTCAATATCCTTAAAGGTAATGTAACAGCTCCTGATGTGGATCTGTTGGAGCTTAACAGAACAGTCAATAAGGGACATAACCCATAACACCTGTTACCGCTGAGTATGCTTGATGGACCCATTATGTTGCAGGTGAACTGGACTGTAGTTGATTCAATACACTCATAAGTAGTAACAAGTTTATTACGCGTGTGAAGATTACGGCTACACAAGAATTAAAAACCTTAAGAGATACCAAAACCACTTTTTAATTCCTACAAGGTATGACAAGCCCCCCCATCATTTTAAATGGGAGCCCCTCCCCGCCCCCTCCAGGACAATGATTAGTTTCTGCCATGACGATGTTGTACACTAAAACCAGCACAACACGAATGCTTGTTCACTTTCTCTCTAGATAACAGCCTAGAAATATGGATTTAACGACTAAAATCTCATAATTTCTGGTAGTTTCACTGCTTGAGAAGCTTAAATTGGTTTCAAAGCTTTTGAAAAATTAAGGTTGTGTATACCAGCATATGGCGGCCGATCTATAATTGCCTGATTATTTAAAGCAACTTAGAGGAACTAAGAGAACTATTTTAATTAATGATCTAGGTCATCAATATGCATGAACTTACTCGGAAGGGTAGCCGATGGAAGTAATCCATGAAAACTGCGTAAAATACTACCACCAACTGCACTAACATTGGCAAAACTCAAACGAACCCACACCGCCATTTTGGTCAACCTCGTTTCCAGGATCCTTTCTTTACCTCGAGAAATTGAAATCGAGGCTATGCTGCAGATTCTTTCGCAGTCAGCGGCTGTCTCCTGTAAAATAGTGCGAAACAGAAGTTTTCCAAAACAAAGAGTTCTATTTTCTGTTCTTCACTGTTATTTTGTTTGGACTGTATTATCGCTATTTCTCGACAACAGGACGACAAAAAGAAAGAAATACTTATTTGACAACGAAGCGAATTAGCAAGGGATGTGTGGAAAATGAAAGCTCATGGTCGACTTATTTCACGCCAGACACTGGGCCTTGATCTAAAAGGTTTCATTTTGTATTTTGGATAACCCCTCTGAATTCTTCATGTCCCAGAGAAGCCCGCAAGACTTGTGGATATTAGCAACTGTTTTGTTTTTCTTTGGATTTATTTTGTCTTAACTTTACTTCGTGTCGAGATATCAACACTGGTTTTAATTTACCAATGGGAAGTTCTACGTCGAAATTTCGCAAAGCCCTTCAACGTGGAGAAGGAGTTGAAGCCATGCATATTTATCTCAAGAACCCCGACATTAAGAGAAACCTTGACCCGAATTACAGCTTTGGAGTGAATCATGGCCACAATACAGCTCTCCATTTTGCCGCAATGCACGCCATGAAAGCATTTATACGTGAATTCTTGGAAGAAAGAGCGAACCCCAATATTCGAAATGGCGCTGGTCAGAATGCCCTCCACTGTATTTGCTCGACCTATCGGCACGGTGAAACATCGGTTGACAAAACTAGGGCAGAATGTTTGTCGAATCTTCTGGGGTGGAATGCAAACCTCCAAGAGGGAACAGTCATTGAAATAGATGCTCGGGACGAGGTATGAGTTTTTTAATTTCAAAACATAAATATGTTAACACGCGAGGCTTCGTAACTTCCGTTGAGTTAAGAGCTCTTTACTCCGATCAGTATCATGTCACATCCTGTTATAATTTCCAGTTCGTTTTTGTGGCATTTTTTCTTCAAAAAGAAAGTCGAAGGATATTGGTCATCATTTTAATTTTTGTTTTTAACTGGAATCACGAAACACATTTTTAAAAGGCGCGAGTCATTGAAACAGGTGAGCTCTAATAATATTAAAGTAAACTTTACTGTTCTGAATGAGGTAAATTACTAGCCTGTTGGTCACCGCTAGACATTCTATGTTCATATTTTATGCTGTTATCAGTGACAGTTTTAATTCTCGAAAACAGGACGTATTTCTGTGAGTAAACCTCATGACAGCTCTAATGAATGGAAACTGAACCGTACAGGTGTTTGCGAATGTTAATTAATTAAAGCGTGAATTGAAAGTTTTCGAAAACTTTCCTTTTCCAACCAAAATTGAAATGCCTTGTTTTCTCGCAATGAAGCCATTCAAACATTGGCCAGTTGTGACCAAAGTACGCACATTGCCAAGAGAGCTTTTAAGAGGGGAATTAGTAATTGCTATTAAATAAGGCCCTATATTTCTTTTCCAAAGGTAATTATGGTACAGGATCTACCAAATTAGTAGAGAACTTAAGGTGGCAGATTCTGATGGATACAGTAAATTATTGAACAGCATGCAAAAAACGTTCTGTTAGTCCAATAGTCTGTGACTTCCTTAATATTTCAGTTCAAATTAAAAATATTTGATCTGATGGAGAATGAGGTCTGAGTCGTTTTGTCATTTTCAGTTGCATTGACAGAAATGTCACCTGGAAAAAACTAGTGTTACTATTTTTATAAGCTAGGCGAGGACTCTTTCTTGAAGTTCATTCTGATATAACGTCTGAATAAAAAATTAATTTTACACATACAAAGTGGAAATTATAGTACTGTAAGATTATTAATTTTTAAATTACAGAAAATATTAAAAACAGAGCTAGCAATAATTATATTATAATTATATTATAAAGTATGACAAAAAAAAGTCTTGTCAGGCAAGATAGTACATTAGTATGACACAATGATCAAGTCCATTGCACTAGCCTTTAGACATAAAGTGCCTCAATCTGCATCGATCAAATTTAGACATCAAGATCCTCCCTCCAGGTATAACCTGGATGTTTGATAATATTTCATATGCTCTGGGAGTTCTTGTGGGAATTTGATTCTAGTGATTGTTGGCATGGGACATGTGATACATGTACCATATGAGTGGGATAGTGGAGAATGTGCCTCCGAGTCATGGCCAAGGTACAGGTCATGTCAACATATCGCGAAAAGAGTCATCTTCAGAAACTGTTTGCTATATTTCAGGTAGCCTGCGTAGCAAGCGTTTCCGTGGAGCAAAGGGCGAAGAAACAGGGTTTTCGGCGTTTTGCCCGCGCGAAAATTGGGGCGAGAGCAAAAATAAGAAGGAGGGGGTGGGGAGGGGAAGGAAGGAAACGCTTGCCGCCAAGCATTGTGATTTTCAAAACCGCCCACTTGGCCTTTCATGCCTGACTGATTTCACGCTGTCATCACCAGCATTCAAGTTGCGTTTGTAATCCTTGTACTCGCAAGATTCGAAATCTTGGATCACCTTATTTTCCCGTCTAATAAGAATCATACAAGGTTACCCTAGGTGCCAGAGATTCTTTTTTCGTATTTTAGTGACGAACCTGCGATCGTGAGCGGCAAAGCCACTCATCAAATTAAATCTTCGCCCTTTCGTCGCGGTAGTGAACTTTGAACCAAAACAAACTTTAACTTGTCAAAATATGTCTGAAACAAAGAGCATACGACGGAGAAATCTTGATAACTCCGGGCGACCAATGCAGGCTTTCAAAGTTAAATTTCGTAATTTATAATCGAGCTATATTTCTACTCAATCCGTCTAAAGGAGGGACCGCAAGGGTGAAGTTTTAGCACAAATCTGTGAGAAGTATTCAAGTCGCGTTTGTATAATCCTTGTGCTCGAGAAGACTAAATGACTGGTAAGGCAAATATGTCATAAAAACTGACATGCCGCAGCTCATTCAGAATTGTACCCAGAGGTTCTAAATTCTCTCAAGAAAAATGCTTCTTATGAAATGTCAGAGTACCTACATGATAAAATCCAAAAGCATGCCATGAAACAAGCCAGTCGAAATCACTCAGTTTTCCCACGCAGTAGTGCGAATTTTCTGTCCCGTGGTTTATTTATCTTGCCCTTGGCGCATGTGGCATTCAGAAAGTGATGTTAAAATTAAAGTAACAGCTGCAAATTGTGTCGCAATTGGATCTGCAGTAATAGTCAGGTTTCGAAATACCAAAGCGTCGGCATTGCACTACAGGATTCCTACCGTACTGTCGAAGCTCACGACTAAATACTCGTTTCGTGAGAAAAGTTAACGCTTTTTGTAAACAAATGCAAGCTTCGAACGTTCTTTCCGGCACTCAGAACTTTAAGACCTTTGATTGACACATGTTCGACTAGCCCAGCCAATCACGAGCTCCGTTCGCTGGCGAACGGAGTATTTGAAAATCACAATGCTTGGCGGCAAGCGTTTCCTTCCTTCCCCTCCCCCACCCCCTCCTTCTTATTTTTGCTCTCGCCCCATTTTTCGCGCGGGCAAAACGCCGAAAACCCTGTTTCTTCGCTCTTTGCTCCACGGAAACGCTTGCTACGCAGGCTATATTTCAGGTAAATTAAAAGTGTATCTAAAATATAATCACTTCACTGTATGTAAAAGATATACAGAGACAAGTCTTACTGAAAAGTGGAGTTCAAAAAAGGGGCGCATGGGTGACTTTTTAACAACCATTTATCATGATTTATTGATTACTTCTTTTTGCTCTGCTTGACCTGGAGGTATAGGTATTTGTTTGTTAGTACAACCTTAAGGTGGGGCTTTTGAACTCATACCATTTTTGGTCCTGGTTGATGGGTATACATGTATAAACAGTGGAAGAGTGACGTCAAATGCCCGTGGGTTACCTTGGAAGTGGGTGCTGAAGTTTCAAGTGTAAGGGAGTTAACAGTGTTTTGGTTGTTCTTTTTATTCAGGCTGGAAACACTCCCCTTCATTATGCTGCAAGCTCTGGACTATATCAATGTGTTCAAGTATGTACCATGGTATTTACTTTGCTAGCAGTCTCTTTCTTTCCCCATAGCTGGCTAGTAAGTAGGCTCAAAACAGCATTTTTATTAGCCTCATTTAATTGGAGTGCTAATCAAACAAATTACTCTTACTTCCTGAGAATTAGAACAGGAAAAAAATGTTTATTAAAGAATTTTAATTGATAGGCAAGGATGAAGTTGTCCATGGCAAACAGTTTTTCGGTTGTGTTATTTCTTGATCATGGTAACAACACGGTACCCAAAATGATCATTACTATGAAATTCTAGCCAGCATTTAAGAATAACATTGAGGGGCACTGAGAAGAACAACTTGTCAGCTTTTATTTGTTGGAGTGACAAAATGTTTAAATTCTAAATGTAAGATTAACTACAACCCGAGCACCTTGTTTGATTTAAGCCCAGTAGGGGGGTCAGGGGTACTTTGTAAATCTTTGCGGAGGGGGCGGGGGTGGGCAGCTGGGACACTGATCCCCTTACTCTGTACTAGACCATGATCAGCTTGATATAGTAACCATATTCTAGACTAGGCACCAAAAACCTCTACACTAAAAAATCCCAGACTAGCTATTTTCCATGCAGAAACTTTTAATTACTAATGTCATAGTCCAATAGACACTAACTATACCAATATCTTACAAAGTCATTTGTGAGTTTAAATTTCCATTTTAGAACCCCGATAAATTAGATTATTAAATTATTTAAACCCTGACCACTTTCTCAGTATTCTAGACCAAAACTGTGCGATTTCTATACCCGATCCCAGACTTAACTGGCTAAAAGCCCATACCCTTCACAGCAGCACAAACCCACATGCTAGTTTATATATTGGAGTAACCCCCCTATTCCCTGATTTTCCACTCTTGGGATCAGATAGGACTCCGGCCATGACTAAATGCAAGACTTCCCTTAGAATTTGAATTTATTCCAAGATGAAAGTAGTACAAGCAGATCTTGACAGGATGGTTTCTCTTCCTGGTTTCTCTTTGTGCAGCAGTTCCCCTGCAGGGCTGTCACTAAGTGCTGTATACATGTGCTTAATTTTCTTGATGCTTACGGTGTACTTATGAAATTGCCTGTTGTTGATAGAGCTCACCCACAAAGTAACACGCTCTGTATGGGTATGGAGAACAAGGCTAATGGTGACTTAAAATTTGATAACAGCCCTGTCCTTAGCTTGGTGGTTCCTTCATTCAGCAGATTTCACATTAAGAAAGTTTGGTCTTATATTCTTGCTGTTCTCTTTTTTTCTGAAAAGCTGTTGGTTGCCCAAGGAGCGTCCACTTTATGAAGAGAACAGAGATGGTGAAACAGCATGTGATTTGTGCAATAAAAAGTGGATTTAACTCTATCGCTTCTTTTCTGGAATCAAGGATGGTTTTCTCTGTAAGTACATTTATCTGTATAGTACTACTAATAGCTGATTCCTCTTGCTTACCATGAGACATAACAATCCTCAACCAGGGATTTCAGGAACATTTGTGAAACAGGAGGGCTCGAACTGCATGCAGTTTTCACAGATGGAAAGAAAGTTTTTTGTAAAAGTGAACTTCTTGATAATCAACAACCTTTCCTCTGGATGATCAAACCAGCTAAGCAAAGTCATCCTCACAGCCCTTCAATTTGCCCAGTCTCTGGCCCCTAAATCAATCCCCTGCCCGACAATCTTCATGGATGTAGCGGAGAGAAAGATAATGTCTTTTAGTAAAGGCCATTTCTTTGGTCATTGATGCAAAAAATTCTATTTCAGTGACACAAAATGAAATTATTTATGGAGTCATTCTGATGTGAGTCATACTGATGATGCAGTTAGAGTGGTTTTCATTTGAATGTCGAAAAGTAATTGGTTTTGCACTTTCTACGCTACATGATTGGCTTAAAAAATTCGCACCGCTTTTTCATCCAATCAGAAGTACATTCAACCGAAACCAATCGTGACGCATTCGCATGCATTTTCCCGTTCTTTGCGTCAGCTACCTGTAATTACTTCTAGTTTTGACTGGTTCACTGTATTGTCTGTGTCGTTTGTGATTGGCTAGAGTAATTACTTTGGTTTTGGTTTTACGACACTCAATTGAAAACCGCTCTATTGTACTGACAGAAAGAAGTAATTTTTAAAATCATTTTTGATGTTGTTTTTAATAAAAAGAAATGTAATGTTAATTCCTTCTTCCTTTGCAGGAATCTCCAAGTGCCAATGCAGTTGAGGAGCCATTTATTTTTAACAAAGATGACGAGGTACCATAATATTGCTAATTATAATATTCCTTTCAATGAGAAAATAATAATGTTACCAACCATTGTAAAAGTTGCATTTACCCTGTATAACTAAGGAGCAATTAGTGGGCAAGATAGAATTATAAAATTTCATGGTAAGTGATTTTCCTTTCACCCAGACAAATATATTAATTGTGTTGATAGTGGAGCTCCTGAATTTGGTAGCGCATCAAGCCAAAAAAGTTTGGTTGTCATGTGATTGTCAATGTGTCCATATATCAGTGTTTCAGCCAGAAAATTTTACTTGTGGGCCAAAGTGGTCCCTGAAGACTTGTTTTAGGGGCCAATTTTTTAGGAACAGGGCCAATAGATAATATTTGGTTAAAAATAGTCGCCAAATGCAAATGTCTGTTCGCCAGATACTAGTATGAAGGCCCCTTGTACACATGCATGTGTTGCAGTTAATTTTTGGTTTCAGTTAATTTTATAATTTTACTAGTTAGTTTTTTTCTAACTAGGTGATTTTATTTTTAACTAGTTAGTTTTCTTCTAACTAGGTGATTTTTCCACTTTTTTAATTGGGGGGGGGGGGGTGTTTCTCAAAAAGAGTAACACGCTCACCACCAGCTCTAACCCTATACCAATTCCTAACCCTATTGACCCCCCTAACCCTATCCCTAGACCTAGCCCCCCCCCCCCCAGTTTTTTATTATTATTTTGCACTCGCCTGGATTTGAACTGCAAACCTCTGACTTTGAAGTCCATCTTCATCTCCACTATGCCACACAAGCAATCGTTGCAAATTTGCTCATATTTGTTGGTCTAGTAAGTTATTAGTCCCAGACTCACCCTTCCCCTTTGACACAATTACAGGTGTAACCTGGTTTGAAAATTTCAACCCAGTTTGAAAAATATGAACCAGTTCAAAATAAAATCACCTAGTTAGAAAAAAAAAAACTAACTAGTTAAAAATAAAATCACCTGGTTAGAAAAAAACTTTACTAGTTAAAAATAAAATCACCTAGTTAGAAAAAACTAACTGGTTAAATTATAAAATTAACTGAAACCAAAAATTAACTGCAACATATGTCAAAAGAACAATACAATGACATACATGACGTAGTCAATGACCAAGGGTTTGCAATGCATTATAGGGCGATTTCAAACACGGTCAGCCATAATATTTTGGAAGTTTTCTGGTGCAAGAGAATCAATACAGCAAAGCAAAAGGATGGATTGACTTCTTTTGTTATGTTGAGTGTTTTAGAAGGAAAGATCTTTCAATATGGTTTTCTAGAAGAACAGTGTGTGTAAATAACCATTGTTGATCCTCAACATAGAGAAATGAAGTCACGATTATGGCAACTAAACCAGAATTTTTGGTTGCTAAGAAAGAAATTTCAGTTGCATTGTAAATAATGTTAACTTAGTTTATTGGCAGCCATGTCTGTTGCAATTTTGAGCATTGGGACATGCTATTAGAATACTATGCCTGGGTTAAGCCTGCATGTGGCCTTGTAAAAGTAAAGGGGCTAAATTGGCCCTTTCTCCATTATTCTGGGGGCCCTCTCTGAATGCAATGCGAGATTCCCACAATGGCGCGGTCTGGCGGAAACACTGATACATACATTCAAGTGTGTGACACTTGTACTGTGTGTGTAATAGCTGAGCCCTATACAGCCTGTACCTCGAAAAATAAAAGAGAGAAGTGCCATAACCATAGGGACATCTTTGATATTGGACATCCATATTTTAGTCAATTGGCAGCTGTCATTTATTATAAACAAGGTATTTGCTGACTGGTCAGTGTCATGTAGCCATCTCAGGTCAGGACCTCATTGAGGTCACATGTTTTTTTAATGTGAAATATATATGAAATAATTCATATTTGTACTGCGGTTGTAGATGATGTGAAGATTGATCATCGCAGTAAATTTTCCAATTTAAGCAACTGGAAAGAAGAAGCCTGAAAAAATCAGGGCTTCAACGGGATTCGAACCCGTGACCTCCGCGATACCGGTGCGATGCTCTGCCAACTGAGCTATGAAGCCACATATTGGGAGCGAGGTCAAATTATTGAGTTCATGTTTTCCCGTGCAGTGAAGTGATGTGAAATATATATGAAATAATTCATATTTGTACTGCGGTTGTAGATGATGTGAAGATTGATCATCGCAGTAAATTTTCCAATTTAAGCAACTGGAAAGAAGAAGCCTGAAAAAATCAGGGCTTCAACGGGATTCGAACCCGTGACCTCCGCGATACCGGTGCGATGCTCTGCCAACTGAGCTATGAAGCCACATATTGGGAGCGAGGTCAAATTATTGAGTTCATGTTTTCCCGTGCAGTGAAGTGATGTGAAATATATATGAAATAATTCATATTTGTACTGCGGTTGTAGATGATGTGAAGATTGATCATCGCAGTAAATTTTCCAATTTAAGCAACTGGAAAGAAGAAGCCTGAAAAAACTCAATAATTTGACCTCAATAATTTGAACTCAATAATTTGAACTCAATAATTTGACCTCGCTCCCAATATGTGGCTTCATAGCTCAGTTGGCAGAGCATCGCACCGGTATCGCGGAGGTCACGGGTTCGAATCCCGTTGAAGCCCTGATTTTTTCAGGCTTCTTCTTTCCAGTTGCTTAAATTGGAAAATTTACTGCGATGATCAATCTTCACATCATGTTTTTTTAAGTTGACTGCTTTCCAGGTCAGACTCAGGATCGCAAGTTAAGCCACTCTAGGGCAGAAGAAGAGGGTTCATATAAAGGCAGAAATTTGGCAAGAATTAGCCCCTGGTGCACTGTGGACTTTTCTTCTGAGATATTCCTTGCACAATCTTTTCTTGGAAAGTCCCGGCTGATATATTGCATAGTACAGTGTCATTTCTACAATATTGTATGTTCAATTTGATAGTCTTCATGTTTTTGTTGTCAAGTTTTTGCATAGAAAAAAATGGTGAAACCACTAGCCAAACAATGAATTGCTTGCTATTGATCTTTTTGTTTTCACTGCGTAGATATGATCCAAGAAAAACGTGTTGTGTTTTGTCCATTAATTTATGGCTAACTGGTTACATCTGGAAGCTTTACTAATTCCTTTTAGGCTTGGCTAAATCTATATTTTTTATTTATTAATATTATTTGATTTTCAGAAGCAGTACCGAGGTCTGTGTGCTCAGGATCTTCAAGAGGCAAAGGACTTGATGCTCGTAGAAACTGCTGATATGCTCAGGGTAATTTAATTAAACATTCATTCATCATTCCCTTTGTTTCAATGGGAGTAAAGAGGTAGTGGAATTTTACTGTTTCTCTGTGTTGGATCAACAATGGAATTCTCTTGATTTTTGTGCCCTGCTCCTCCCGTACTTTTTTGTGGGCTGTTTTTGGCGTGGACACTAACTTACTGAACACTTGTAAGAGGCTTGCAGAGTTCTTGCCATAATTCAAATTTATTATTTAATAATTATTAGTAAGACTTCACTTGTTTTGTGTAGGTCCCTTTATTTACTGCTGAAGGTCTGCTACGAAATCATGGTAAGTATACAGGAAATTATGAGTCTTCGGGAATCACGTACATGTGAATTCATGTCATTGTTTATGTTCAGGTCGTCTCTGAAAATCCTAGGGTAGTATTCCCATGGTAAATATTGGACACCTTTGAGAAGGAGGAAAATGGCAGGTTTATTCTCATGTCTGCGTGATCTTTCAGTGACTATACAAGTCATATATATATGTTTGTTATCACTGTAGAATGGTCAAAGGAAGCTTTAATTGAAGCATGGATGGCAGATCCTGTTGCAGCTTGTGAAAAGGCAGGAGTCACTCTTCCAGAAAGTGAGTTTATTTTGCATCAAAGGCAAGGTGCTGGGAAATTTTGTGGTGTTTCTTAGGCTTGGAAGGTGTAATCCAGTAATTCAAAGACCTCAATTAGCCCAAGTGAAAAAAAAAAGGTCGTTGAAAAGTAACTTTTCATTTTTGTGTATCATCAACTTTCACCCTGGACAACTTGGTAATACTCATCACTGTTAGGTGCAGTTGGGTGCTTCAAGTAGAAACAATTGAATTTATAAAATTTAAACCCAGTGCTCTTGAAGGAGATCATCCAAACAAAGGCTTTCAAGAGGGACTACTGTAAGGATATTTTCATGAGTAGACAGAACTGCTTTGCTTAGCGTTTAGTAAACAAATAGAGGGGAATTCCGATTTTTGGAACCCTCCATTTTTGCAACCATCCCTGCCAGTAGCTTGAACCAAAAGTTGTTTCCCTCAGATCAGTGTATTGCTGTAATTTTAGTTAACCCTGATTTCTATAACTGCCCGATTTTTCAAACCAATTTTTTTCCCGTAGAGGTTAAATTGAAAAATCAGGATTCCACTTTACTTTAATTTATATTACCTTGAAACTGTGTAATGTTTGTATCTCAATTGAACCAGATCATGTGAAAGGGAAATGCCGAGCTTGAAGAGAAAGCCAGACTTACAATGAAAAGCAACTTTAGATCATCTGTAAGTATATTTAATGGTTGCATCGCTAGTCCATCGCAGGGTATTCCCAGCATTACACTTGCTGGTACCCATTTATACACCTGTCTGGAGAGAGGCACTGCAAGAGTAAAGTGTCTTGCCTAAGAACATAACATAATGTTCGCTGGGCAAGGCTCGAACCCGAAACCTCTCAATTTGGAGATGAGGTGCACCAACCATAAACCCACAATGTCTTCGAAATCCATATTAAAAGCATTTTATGGTCACCACAATTCTAACTTCTAACACTTGATGTTCCTATATTTCAAATAATTTTATTATAATAATATAAATTACACATTTGCAGTCTCCTCAACATTTTATTTTTCATGTTTCTGCGAATCTCGTGGAAAATAAAGATGTTATTATTTTAAATTCTGATTAGTTTAGCCTGCAAGTTGACTCAGACCCGGGACTCAGACCCAGATAATGTTCAGGGATGGAAAAAAAAGGGTTATCCTGTTGTCTTAGACAAGATTATTTTCCTAATGATGGGCAATTGCCCAGACAAGTTATGTGCTAATTAAAGAACAAAAAAGAAAATTATAAGTATTAATGTGAGAACTACTTGTCCAAAGGCAAGCTTTAATTAAAACTTTTTTAAGACCTGCAATGTTAACCCATCTTTCTATTTGCAGGATGTTTGTTCCATCTGTGAGGATAGAATAGTCTATGAAGATGTGCCACTGTCGCTTTCTTGTACCCATGAATTCTGCCGATCCTGCTGGGAGGGGTAAGCAAGATTGCCTTTTGAATAATTAAGTGATATTACTGTTGATTGTTGGGTGCTCTCTTATGTAGTCTCAACAGCATGTCACTGTTTTGTTGTATGACTGTTTTTGTCTGTTCTGTGACAGTTATTTGAATGTAAAGATCAAGGAAGGCAAAGCTCACAACATACAGTGTCCTGCATTTGATTGCAGTTCTCTTGTGCCTGTGGTAAGTACATACATTGTAGCAGAGACAACTTAAGCTATTTCAAAGTTAAGACCAGCATTCTGTCAAGTCCAGTACCCATTAAAACCCATGGGCAGAGAGGCCACAGGAGAGTGAAGTACCCCACCTAAGAAGACAATGCGGTGACCTTTACAGGGCTAATGTTTAGTCTTGAGTCATGTCAAGGAATACACAGAATATGTTTTGTTGAAGTTGAATGTTTTGCCCTAGTTTGGCCCACAACAAGGTCTACCTAGTAGGTCATTTCCAAGTTGTACCTCTATTCCAAACAAGACCTTTGGCAAAACCTGTCATAAATAAATAACTTTCATTGATTTACATGAATTTGTAGGTGAAGCACATTTTCATTTGAAAAGTTTACACGTATACAAACTTTATTGGCTTGCCCCCATGGGGGTTTTCAGAGTCAATGTTACATTACAAAATTTAAAAACCACAGAAAGCTAAACACATGGTAATATATAAAGGTGAGAATTAAAGGTTTCATACAAAGACTCATTTTGACACAGAAGCATAAGAAACGCAGAAATTGGTCCATAATAATTTGTGTAGAAAAAAGTGAAAAGAGATCTAAAATGCAAGATGATATGATAATGAATGTTGTCAATGCTGGGGAAAGGTTGCTTAGGTTGAGAAGCATTCCCAATGTCATGTTGCATCTTCATACTTTCAAGTCACTTACAAACTTAAATAATAAGTGAAATATGGTTAATAATTATTTTAGATAGCTTACTACTTGTCCTATTTCCCAAGGTTTGGATGTCCAGTTCATTTGATTAATAAAATAATTTGTTTTTGTCCTGTAACTTACCAGGAAACTATTGAAAGTCTTGTCTCTCGAGAGATGGCCAGGAGATATCTTCAGTTTGATATCAAGGTAAAAGAGCTGTGTGAATTTAACATTAATGTAAGAAATACTTTCAGTGTTAATTAGTACAACCAAACGAGGGCCATAGCCAGAAAAAATTATGACTGAGGCTATGTCCATGAAAAAGTTATGACTTAGGCAATCAGTCCATGGCTGAGTTCTCTTCCTAGGTACTTAGAGTGTTTACAATGACTATAAAACAACAAAAACAAATGAAATGACTGAGGCATGTGCCTCGGTTGGCCCATCACTGGCTATAGGCCAGCAAGCTGAAAATTTTGGCAAATGATGGATAATTCTGTGGCCCTGACTGTTTTACCAATTTCACGTGGTTTCTACACTGAAAATCAACATATTTCCTGCTGAGCATTAAATGATACAAAGGAAATGGGTGAACAGACAAGGTGAAGAAACATTCTTTGAACTCAGTAGGATTCAAAACAAAGATCTCTGGACTAGATTGCGCTATATATAACCAGTGCTCTATCCTACAGTAGGGCTGTCAATGAGGGCTGTGAACCATAACAGAGCTCTGCTACGGCTGAGTATGTTTGATGGGCCCTTGATGTTTAAGTTGAACTTACCTGTAGTTGATACAATTCATCTAAAAAGACAATTTGTGGTTTTAATTTGTGGAAAAGACAGTAAAAATCAATTTATATTGTCATTGTCATTGCCATTATCTAAAAGTACTTTCTTTCCAGGCCTTTGTTGAGAGTAACCCTACACTGAAATGGTGTCCCTCTCCTGGGTGTGGCCGAGCTGTAAGGCTACCATCAAGTATGCTTCCCTCACTGCATGTTGCTGTTGAAGCACGTTCTTCAGAGGAAACAGAACCTATGATTGTAGACTGTGGACATGGACATTTCTTTTGTTGGTAAGTTCTTACAATGTTCCTTCATAATTTAATAATTCATGATTCTGCCTCTTGCAGAATTTTAGTCACATTTCACAGGTCCCATATAATTGTATTTTGTTCACCCTAGGCTATTGTTTTGTGTTCTTGGGAAGCACTGAACTCTTGAAGTAAATAGGCCTCTTGCACTAAGAGGTCACATGACCAATACCGCCCTTAAACAGTGAGTTGTAATCTTACTGATGCCAAAAATCGACAGAACACATAAAAATTATCTTACACCCGAAACTTGAGAGGAAACGCATTTAAGGGAGATATTTTATGGTACTTTGATTTTTTCAACAAATTAGTATGATTTGTATTGGCCGCCATGTTGGAGGGCATACTTAATGCCCTCCAACATGGCGGCCAAAAATACTTTTTGTTTATATTTGATAGTTACTTTCAGATGTGCTATAAACGTTACCACATCATCTTTTCAACATTTTCCTTGAAGTTTAAGTGCAAAATTTGTGCCAAAAAACGGTAATTCATAATTTTAAAAATCAAGTTTTGATCACGTGACCAGCTACGGACTTTCTCATTTTAGCAAATGGTGCGGGTTTGAAAAACCAAATCACTATTATTTTGTTTAGAGATGACCCAGTAGTAGTGTTTCGAAGGCAAAATCATGTAACTTTCATTTTCATGAAAACGATGTCACATGACCTCTTAGTGCAAGTGGCCTATTCTACATACAAGCCCAGTTACTAACCAGCCAAGAGCTTATCCTGGTTCTTGTGGCATGAAGTGACTAGGAATATTTCTACTCCCCTTGGGTGGGATACTAGTCCATTGCAGGGTTACCCCAGCATTAAATTTGTTAGTATTTAATATACACTCCTGCCCAAGAACACAATGCAATGTCCCGAGCCAGGGCTCAAACCCAGACCACTTGATCCAGAGTCGAGCACTCTAACCATGAGCTCTCTACATGTCCACATTCCCACAGTGCCCAGTGGATAAGTGTTGACCAAACAAAGAGCTATTTACAATATATACATAGTGATTTATCTGGCAGATAGCATTTTCCATTCTGCGTTCAGCCACCAGCATTAGTTATATGATTACAGGTAGGACCATAATGTAGAGCAAGATAACAAAATGTTGGGAGTGATCACAGATGGATCATCAAACTCGTTGTTAATTAACAATTATTCTTTAAATTGAGGTAAATATTCTGCCACTATTCACCGAGATTGAGAAGAATAATTGTTTTAGTATACACACTGGAAGTGATCTCAATAACATTTTCAGAATGAAACCATTAAAAATCGATTTAATTGACTTCTCAATTCATGCGTGGAAAACGTGCAAGCGGTACAAAGCATGCGCGAATTTGCGAAACTATTTACAGAATCTTTGAACATGGAAAATCTAAAGTTAATCTTCAAAAAAACCTCGTGACAGTCTAGAATAATGGTCTTTAAACACCGTTCAAATCAGTGTGAATCAAAAGTATGCTTTATTCAAAAGTATGCTTTATTTTTGTTTGGCTTACGCATTATTCACTCGGTAGGGGGTGAATAATGCTCATTAGCCAGAGATAGCGAACCAATCAGATTGCTTAAAAACACCAAGATCACTGAGTGTGTAGATACTAATAATATTTGACAATGTATATTTTCTTTTAAAATGAAGGCATTGTCTAAATGAAGCCCATGCACCTTGTACTTGTCAACTGTGGAGTAAATGGCTGAAAAAAATTGCAGAAATGATGCCGAAGATACCTACAATGCAAGGTGAACACAAGCAGTGATTTTTAGTGTACTGTTTATATGTGATAAGGATAAACATACATGTACTTAACTTAGTGAACTAATGATGGGGAGCATGTTACTCAGAAGTTGGTGCGGTGTTGGCAAGGCATTTGTGTCTATTAACGTCTTGGTGGTGTGCTGTCACGTTTTTGTTGCTAGGGTTTGCGTTACTGTCGTAGGCCTGGTGCAGAGCAGTTTATTGTGCTCCCAGCTTTAGCAGTTTGTTGTTGAAATTTATGCATGTGCCTTTACATGTGCTTGTAGTTTTACTGTCAGTGCTCAGTGTTCGGGGAATCTTGCAGAGTTTCAGAGTTTTTGTGTTTTCTCCCACCCTGGTCACCTTTTATTATTATTACTTTTATTTTATATTATCATTTTATTAGACTATTCTTTATTGTTTTTGTCATTATTGTTATTACTGTTGTTGTTGCTATTATTGCTATAATTATCATTATTATTTCCACAAGCTCTTGGCTCTGTGTGGCAGGTGCTTGGGCCAGGGCTGGTTTCGGTGGCCGGGCTCGTGACTGGGTTGCAGTCAGGGCAGGCTTTTGGAATGCTCTTGCTACCTGGGTTTGGGGTCGGCAGCTCCAGCCCCCTGGTTCCTGGGTACCCAACCTCCATGTGGGACTTGGGCATTAAGTTGACATTTATGTTGTTACAAAGACAGTTTTGGTACCCCTTCAGGTGTTCAGCCTTGAGAGGTGCACAGCTGGAGCTTTTGTGGACCGTACCAATTTTAGAGTAATGATCTGAAAAACATAATGTGTTATTTAAGAATGGGCATGTCTTACATATAGGGGTGAAAAAATGTCAAGCCACGCTGTCAAAAGAGGATTTTGGTACTATTTAGGGATTCTTTGCAAAATTTCCGATAAGCAGCCCTATACTTCTTATGTATGGGATTCTCGTTTGGGATCTGATATGAATTGCACTCAAGCCTGACAGCTTGTAAGATCCCCTTTTTCGTTTGAAGTGAGCAAGTTCAAAATGTCTCTCTTGACATTTTTTGAGTTGTCCAAAAAAAAAAAATGTCAAATGTCAAATGTTTGTTTATAGTGGTCATGCACTTAGCTACACCTAGCTTATTCACAGGCATGCCACTCAAACTGAAGGAAAACAAATATTTCAAATGAACATAACAGGAGTTGCCATTGTATTAGGGAAAAGTCACAACAAGTTGATTTTTAGAACGGGGGTTTTGACTAAAATACTCTTCTTACAGCTATTTCTGAGTGTCCTGAAACAGAAACAGTAGCTAACACACTATGGCTGGTGACGAATTCAAAATCCTGTCCCAACTGCAAGTGAGTTGTCTGTCTCTATATTATTATTATTATTGTATTTAGCTTGCCTGAGTGCCAGTGAATTTCTAACTATGTTGTGTGACACATACAGTGACAGCTTGCGAATTGAAAACTTTGTTGTGTGACACAAAATTGAAAAATACACAGACAGCTAATGGATTTCGAACCATTTTATGAGACATAGGAACAGTGACAGCTGGTGGTTCAAACCATGTTATGTGACACAAAAATATACATGTATGTTTCAGCTAATGAACTTCTCTTATTTTCGCTCACCAAGCTTGCCAGTTCTTTGCACATGTACCAGCATCCAGCTAGCGTTTGAATCTGAACCCCCCTTTTCCCTCTCTACAGTTTGTCTCCAAGTTTCCCTAGGCCTTCCTATCCAGCATCTTCCTTCCAAGGTCCAAAATTAATTAGCACCACTTTTGGGCCTACAATAAAATATAAACAATATAGCATACTGCATTGCAGGACTGAAACTCTCTTTAAACAGGATGTCTTTGTTGTTTGAAGAATTTTTAGTCGCAATCTGATAAGAAAATTCTTCCCTCTCAGATCACCTATACAGAAGAATGAAGGATGTAATCATATGAAGTGTACAAAGGTATTTATTTTCACAGGGGAATAGTGCTCAACTATTCCCATTTACTGATAGCCATACATTTTGTACCATGGTGCCAAATGTCAGCAAATGAACAAATACTGTAAGTTGGATAAAAAGATTCTACAGAGCACAATGGAACGTAAAGATGTAGATTAATGTGGCTAAATATTATTTAGGCAAAGTTAGACTCAAACTAATGCAGTCAGTGGTTTCGCCCTTTACAGTACATGACCAGCATGGTGGCCCTTTGGAGATTTGCAGGGCTTTTGTGACTTGTCTTTCTCGTGGAACTTGTTGATCGTTGCGGATCAATTGCTCTCTGTCAGCGAATCTTTGGATTGCAGTTCATCAAGTTTGATTTCTCTATGTCCCGTTGAGAAATCAACCAACATTTCCTTGACATGGTCAGAACAAGCCAGTTTAACAAAGTGCGCAATTATAATGATGAATTATAATAATATTGTAATTGTATCCCTGAGATCCACTCTCAGTAAATGCATGCACCAAAGTTAAGAACTTGTTTTTGTTTTTCTGGTTGGTTGTTTTTGTTAGACTGAAATAGTTACTAACAATAAAAGTCTGTTCAGCAAATTTGGATTGCTTATAAAAATAAATATCAGAATTTTCCTTTTCATAATGGACTAAATTGCCATATTAAATAATAAATGCAGGTTATTTACCAAGGATAAGGTCAAGATGGCTAGATATTGTCCAAGTTCTTTTTGGTTTGTTGATAACTATAACTCTGTCTTGGTCCATAAAGACACACAAAAAAAGAACAACGCCAATATCCAGCCATCTTGACCAAACAAGCTTGGTCCATAAAGGATTTGTTATATGGAAAAAGAACGTCTACTTTCTTGCGGGACACAACAGGTAATTCTGAGCAGGCAGGATGGTGCAATCTTGCATGCTTACTAGGTAGCCAGTCACAGTGCAGGACTGGGTTCATCTTGCGCCCTCTTGGAGCAAGCTATATAATATATGATATATATTGTTTTGTTTCCTTTTAGTGTAAACATGAGTTTTGCTGGGTTTGTTTAGAACAATGGAAAAAGCACAGTTCTGCTACAGGAGGGTATTTCCGGTGAGTAGAAAAATGCTCTTTATCCATTATGAGAGTTTGCAAGTTGTTGATAATTTCCCAGCACTTGTTCTAACGTAATTTGTTCTTGGATCACATTGTTTAGTTCCAGAAAATGTCCAATCCTCCACTATAGGAGGGATTTTTGCTAAGGCCCCCTTCCCCTGTCCCTCTGGAATTCCAGTTAAGCTTCATGCATTTCTTTAAATTGTATGTTTGTTTTTTTTAACAGAATCCCCCTAAAGGTAAAACTTACTAAAGGTAAAACAATAATTAAAAAGTGCCTTTGACTTGCAGATGTAATCGATTTGAGATTGTACAGAAAGTGGAATCTGAGTCTGCCAAGTTAGTTTCAGAGGTGATTATTTTTTGTTACTTGTTCCTTGTTGCTGTGGCCTTATGGTTAGAGTGCTCAACTCTGGATCAAGCAGTCTGGGTTCAAGCCCTGACCGGGGACATTGTGTTGTGTTCTTGATCATGAGCAAGACGCTTTACTCTCACAGTGCCTCTCTCCACCCAGGTGTATAAATGGGTACCAGCAACCTTAATGCTGGGGGTAACCCTGCGATGGCACTTATGTCCAGAAATGCAGGCTCGTGAGATTCAATGCTCTTCATGAATAAGCATCACAAAGTGTCATTTTGGTATCCATATTTGACAGAATTATGTATGTTTTGGTGACTTTATAGGAAAGGGTACACTTTGTGATGCTTATCATAAAGAGCATGCATCTCATTAGCCTGCATTTCTGGACATAGCTGTGTGATGGACTAGCATCCAATCCAGGGGGAAAAGACACTCATGCAACATAAACAGGGATAAGCTCTGGCCTGATGAGCCACTTGGCTCATATGCAGACTTAAACTGACCTTAACGTACTTACTTGTTCCTTATCTAACAGCAGATACCTCTTGTAACATAATTATATGTCAACGTATAGGAATTAGCTATTTGACTGTTTTCAGTGCAAGTTAGTCTCACTTTCAGCTGGGACTGGCAACTTTACAGTTAAAACACAATGATCTCACACTTTCATGGCTATAATATTATTCATGAATTCACGTATGTTAGTTAAAATCCTTTTTGTTGGATTCTCTGATCAACAGGCCAGTGCACGCAATGATCAAATCACAGAGTTAAATTGTTTTCTACACTACTACTCTCGCTTCAAGAATCATGAAAATAGTTACAAGGTAAACTGCTTTTTTTATTGTGTACATTGTAGCTCCAGAAAATATCCACACTCCTTCCACAAAAGCGATTGGGTTCTGTAACACCCAGGGGTGGGGCATCTTGGAAAAAAATTCTTCCGTGGGAAAGGAATAGATATTTTATGGAACTGGACATTACATGTGGGATGAGATTGGGGGAGGGGGGGAGATATAAGGACTGATAGAGGATCAGAGAGAAGGCAAATAAGTGGAGGTGAAAATATACCGTAAAATTCAGTGAACAAGTTATGGGATTGTGTTTGTTCAATTTGCATCTTTTCCGGTAGACTTTTTGTGTTGGGGGTAGATTCTTGTAAACGTTTCGAAACTGGATAGCTTAATACTTGTAAGGGATGTGTATTGGATAAAATGTTAGGGGCATGCAAGAAAACCACTTTGTAAGACTGTCAAAAATGCGATATGATATTTGGTGTTAAATGGAAGTCTGAAGCATACTGTGACACGGAACATTAAGTGCAAAGCAAGGTCAAAATTGGGGCTAATGGTGATAGATTGTCTGTCTTAAAGAGTTGAAGCCCATGAGTTGCCATGCATATGAGATTCTTACTGGAAGGTTATTTGTGTTTGAGATTCAGGGAGCGTTTTTGGAGACTGGTTGGGAGGGGGAGGGGGGGAGTCTTTTGTCATTAACCTTGTAACCTTGTAATCATACATGTACCTTGGCCTTTTCTTCTAGTTTGAGGAACCTCTTTTAAGTACAGCTAAAGATAAAATGACAGCACTGGCCGTTGCTGCCATGGAAACAGGTCAGCTTTGATACTGTAGGTTTGTAAGCAGTTGGGAATGGACAGAGTTGGTTAACACTTAGGGGGTATATTCTGCACTGTGATAATTTCCGAGTTAAAATTACTGAGTAAATTATCTTTGTCACTAAGGCACGGTGGATTCATTGTTAGTACCCGTGACTCTAGATCCAGTGGTCCAGGTTCGAGCCCTATCAGGGGACATAATAATATGTCATTGTGTTGTGATCTTAGGCAAGACACTTTACTCTCACAGTGCCTCTCTCCACCCAGGTGTATAAATAGGTAACAGGAGTTTAATGCTGGGGGTAACCCTGCGATGGACTAGCATCTCACCCGGGGGTGGTGGGGGGGGGGAGTAGGAAGACTTCTTGTTACTTCATGCTACAGAGACCAGGATAAACTTAGCTTAATGGGTCACTTGGTTCATTTGCAGACATTATTTTACCTTGACCTATCTTTGTGTCTACAGCAGCGACATCAGCGGAAAACGTTGACACATCATTCATTGAAGATGCTGTGCATGAATTGTTGGATGCAAGAAGAGTTCTGAGAGCTTCATATGCTCATGGGTTTTACCTTACTGGTAACAGAGACAAAAAAGCCATCTTTGAATCAATGCAGGTAGGTTTTGTTTTGTGAAGATAGGTTAATGTTCTTGAACCTGAGTATCTGCCATCAAGGTTTAATGACTAAGGTGAAATCTCTAGCTATTCACTTGGAGACTAACTAACTGTTCCATTCCCTCCGTGACAAGTTTCCTAAAAAGCTTCGCTTCTAGTAGCGCAGTTCTTTGGAACACGAAGAATGTTGTGCCGCGTAGCACTGGGAACACAAATAGTGGAACCAGAGAATTAACTCTGAAGTGTAAATTATAGTGCTACTTAAACCCATGAATAACCCACTGGGCGTTAGCCCTAGTAAAGGGAAACAGGGAACCACACGAGGCAAAGAAAAAATCTTTTGACCTCGGTGGGAATCGAACCCACGACCTCCGGAATAGATCTACCGTTACTCTGCCGACTGAGCTACAAGGTCGCACAGAGAAAGTCGGGGACGATTTTAGATGGTGAATCGCGGCGAAGAGAAAGTAAGGGTACATATGAATGTTCCCACCGAGGTCAAAAGATTTTTTCTTTGCCTCGTGTGGTTCCCTGTTTCCCTTTACTAGGGCTAACGCCCAGTGGGTTATTCATGGGTTTAAGTAGCACTATAATTTACACTTCAGAGTTAATTCTCTGGTTCCACTCTTTGGAACACGGTTTATCTGTTAACCTCTCGAGCTGAAGTAGAGGAAATGGTGTCTCGACCGTATTTAAGAACACCCCTGTGATAGATAGTGGGTAGCACAGCAGTGGACCCTTGTTAAGAAAATGGCGACCGTTTTCTTGGCATTTTCGAAGTGTCTGTAAAGAGGATTTAGATAAAGTTCTGAATGACTAGTAGACTGATACTAAAACAATTAGATTATTCGCTCTCGATTTCTATGCGTGATAGTTGACATCAAATTCCCGTGGGGCAACTATCAGCCGATAGTTCCTCGACGGAAAAACTATTGTTTAAACAGAAATCTCGAGCTCGTAGTCTAATTGTCAAATAGAAACACAATTTTAATCCAATCAGCGAACAAATCTTCTTTGGGGCTATTTTGTAATTCATGTTATTAACTTGATTGTATTATAATTTGAATCAAGACTGAGGTAGAGGAAGCCACAGAGACTCTATCACAAATGGTGGCTCGACCGTACTTAAGAACACCCCGAGCACAGATAATCCAAACCTCACAGCTTCTACATAGGAAACGAGAAGACTTCTTGTTAGCTTTGTCTCGAGGCCTCATTCCTGAGGACGACATGCTACCAGAACCCAGGAGCGTTTGTCTAGGTGGGAATTTCTTTAAGATTTTTTTTCACACATTGTGTTTAGTAGAAATCTTATTCGTTCTTTGTTAATTCGACTTATTCGTTCTTTGTTAATGTAGGGTACATCTCATGTCGCCATCAGGGGCCAACCAAGAAAGTGAGGTAAGAGTGTTCTTGCACTGTGATAAATTGTTTATTCTGAATACACTAACACGAGACAACAACAACTATCGTTTTTTCGAACATGATTTATTTTGGAGCAACATATTTGCTTGTGGAGTCGTGTATCGTGTACACTTATGTCCAGGATTGAACGCAAGTATTGTTTAATTAGTACTTCATGTTTGGCTAGGGGTACTTGGACATTTTTCCATATTCAGATCTGACAGAATTTGTCGGTGTTTTGGTGACTTTTTGTACAAATGAGGGACACTTTGTGATGCTTGTCATAAAAAATTTGAATCTCACATTAGCGTTCCCAGTTCCCCCCCGCCAGAAATACTTAAACAATAATTAAACAGCAGATCCAATACGTATTCACAAAATTCCTAAAAACGGATCTAACTCAAAAGTTCAAATCCGTCTTCTAATTCTTGCTTTGCGTTTGAATGGAGGTTCGCATCAAGGTCTAATTGTTTTATTAATAAAAAACGCTTTTTTCTAATCGTTGGCTTGGATTGCTTAAAATTTGTAATAGTAGTAGTACCCCAGATGCTAGTGTGTAAAGTTACAACCACAGTAGCTGAATCGAGTTTGTCACATAGCACGAACAAAATCACGGAGTTGCTCCCGAATCATCTTACGTCATAAGCTGATTCTCTGTACTCTTGCATGTGACCATGCCTCGAGGCCATTCAATGTGAATACTTATTAAGGACGCGTCAGTCAAGTCCTCTGATGTAGAGGTGTTTCGTGGTGTTTCGTCATGATAAGAAGATAAGCCTATAGTCCCTTGGTTCATACACACTAGAACCTGTGTTGAGCCAGATACGAAACACACCAGGAAAAAAAAACCCTTAGATGTGTGGCCTCAACTGCATCTCGCTCCATGAACTCGCCAAAAAAATAAGAATGTGGCCAGAATATCTAGGCCGACACAGTGGATCTTATGCCGTCATACAGATACCAAGTTCTATTTTGGGGCAGATTAAAAATCCTAAGCATATGGAAAAAAATTGTCAATAATCTTCCAAATGGGAAAGTCATGTATCCTTAACAAAAATCACCGTGTCCTCACCGAATGCCAAAGTTTCCAATGACATCGTTTTCCACTCTCCTTAGTGTGCTTTGTGCATATTTTCACTTTTCTCTTCCTTTGCTTTAATTTGTGTATTCGCGTATTTTCTTTTGACTCAACTACTTTTTATCCTAAATTACGATCATTATCGTTTGCCTGATTGAAACAGCAATGGTTCATTCTTTGCCTAAGTCCTAGGTATCTTTTAAAATAGTCCTATTGAACTCCCTTGACTTCCTTAGCCTTGCCTGATGCCATTGATATGTGTTTAATGTAGGATTAATGGCAAAAATAAACGAGCACAAGAGCAGCTTCGTCCATAACTTCTATTTGACCTCCTGCTTGGTCAATAACTCTACCAATGACATCATTTTTTGCAGTCTGATGAGGATTGAAGATAATTACCGCTACAGACCAGTGCGCTACAGGACTCCCCCCCTTGAAACAGTCAATTATAAAAAGAACGTTCTCTGTGACTCGTCGCAGCCGAACGTCCCATGGAATCCCACTGGTGTCCCTCCCCCCTGCAGTGATGACGCCTTGCCACAGAAGAACAAGGAGCAGCAATGGGAAGCGTCAGCTGTGAGGCTGTTCATAAAAAGATCAACATTAAATTCCTGTTACCTGTTGCAAGAAGAATGCCACTGCAAAAGACAAGAAAGAGGAAAGAGAAGAAAAGTAACTCGGGTTCTTGTTATTTGTTGTTGTATTCCAGGGGCCTCTTTATGTTTCCCATACATTCTTTTAATGGGATAACAGATGAAAAAACCTACCGAAAACTGCCGCTTTATAAGCCTCCACCTAGTTAAAGCCCCCCGGTTATAGTCCCCCTCCCCCTCCCACCCCAGGTTATAGCCCATCAGTAGATGTGTTTATATTACTATAGCAAAGTGGGCCCAAAATAAACAGGAGACTGAATTACACAATTATTCTTTGAAATCGAGGTGAATAGTGGCAGAATATTTACCGAGCCGCGAAGCGGCGAGGTAAATATTCTGCCACTATTCACCGAGATTGAGAAGAATAATTGTTTTGAGTATATACACAGGAAGTGATCTCAACAACATTTCAGAAGGAAACCATTAAAAATCGATTTAATTGACCTCTCAATTCATGCGTGGAAAACGTGCAAGCTGTACAAAGCATACGCGAATTCGCGAAACTATTTACAGAATCTTTGAACATGGAAAATCTATAGTTAATCTTCGAAAAAAACCTCCTGACAGTCTAGAATAATGGTCCTTAAAACACCGTTCAAATCAGTGTGAATCAAAAGTATGCTTTATTCAAAAGTATGCTTTATTTTTGTTTGGCTTACGCATTATTCACTCGGTAGGGGGTGAATAATGCTCATTAGCCAGAGATAGCGAACCAATCAGATTGCTTAAAACACCAAGATCACTGAGTGGCGTATATAATACAAGGTATTATATGGAAGTACTGCTGCAATAGCTTTCATTTGAATGGTCACACACTGGGGTTTCATCCAGAGGCTAAACAAGTTAGAACTACCTGTCTACAGCCTCATAAACAGTATCACATTGAAAGTTACTGCCACCAAAATCTTTCATTTGAATGGTTCACACAGACACCTAGCCCTGCGATATATCTTTCTTTTGCTCCCAGCGAGGTTGGGAAAAACAAATTCGAGTGAAGCGAAGCGAGTGGGAGTCGAAGCGTCTTGGCTCCGCACTCCCTTCCTCACCAGACCGCTCTCGCGCTCGTCCCGCTCGCCCTAGACTACACTCGGCTATCTCCTAAACCCAGACCGGGAGGCCTGTTCGCAGGCTCAGTCACGACAATAGCTTTCATTTTTTTATCTTCACTTACAAAGGGTTCATCCCCCATAAAGTAAAATTACTAGTCAAACAGCTTTGGGTTGTTGTTTTGTTGTTTACTTTGCTGATGAGGAAAACAATTCGCGATTGCCCATGGTAAAGGCAGTCCTTTCGTAACACGCGCTTTAAAGTCAAGGCAACGGTTTCCGTTCAGAGAGTGTTGTGTGATCTCCGACTTAGAGTATTTGCGTGACTTTTCCAGTGCGAGCGGCCGCTAAGGAGGACAAAGGGTAAAGGTGGTCTCGACTTCTAAGTGAGGTCTTATTTGGCACATAATTCAGGACGCCAAGCGCAAGAGCCGCGCCTGAAAAATGAGGAAGACATCGATACCTCCCGCCGATTTCATGAGAGCAATTGGAGCTATCGTTACTACAACCCAGCACAACCAGCCAATCAGAGGAGTCGTCCAATCAAGCTCATCCCAGCAGACTCGGCAAGTTCAAACAGAGATCAGGCACCAAGGAGTGCAAGACCCCACATGACTTGGCAGTCTTCTCTGTTGTGGATGGTGCTTCTCTTCAGAAAGCTATTGAGTAATCACTGCAAGAGTCTACTGTAGGAGGTTCGGTTGGAGATGTTTTATGTTGTTCCATTAATACTTCTTTCTTTGAGTGGAACCTTATTTTATTGAAGTTCACATTCAACCACACTTCAAATTGTTCAGCAGACTAACCGCCGGCCCTACTAAACAATTTACCACATGAAAGTACTGCCTCAATAGCATTCATTTGAATGGTCACACACTAGGTGTTCCTCTACCACAGAACTTAAAAGTTAGAACCACCTTGTACCCAGCATAATAAACCGTAACCACATGAAAGTTCTGGTTCGATAGCTTTCATTTGAATGGTCACACCTAGGGTTAATTTTTTCAGGTTAACGAACATGTTTTAAGTTCCTTCCATTTTCAGAAGGATCTTCTCCAGATGACGATCTTCAAAAAAGCCATTCAAACTCGCACTGGCAGGACAGTGGGTCTTCCCTCAA
>JAHPZR010018124.1:0-23947 GCA_019787425.1 Platygyra sinensis | reverse complement strand
TTATTTTCAGTTTTTAAGTCGTTAGTGAACCAAATCCCTACGTAATCCCGAGGTAGCCGGGGAGATTGTCAAAATTGAAGAGACCGTTCAGTTAAGGAATGTTTCAGGCGACAGCGGCAGTTTAATTTTTTTTTCCACCTGCAATACATCCTAGGTGGCAGGTTTAAGCATGAACTAACATTTTTCAGGTGAGTGAAACATGTCAAACTGTTTTTCTTATTCAGTATTAAAAGAGCCGCGATGCATAATTTTATATTCATGAAAGGAGAATTGAATTTTAGTCTGCTGTGAAAATTGATCTCCGAGCCATGACGCGAATTGGATCATTACTTTCTAATGAAAAGCAAAATGGCTGTTCTATTTTTCGCGAGACCTATCTGGACAAAATAAAGACAATTTTTTTCTCCCCCTCCCCGCCACTGTGCCTGTGAAGCAAGCCCAGATATAACCTGAGAACTAGATTTATAATATGGCTTGAGCTTTTGTAGCCGATATAACGCGCGCTCTGATTGGCTAATTCTAGGGCATTATTATCCCGTTATGTCCACGGCCTGCTAAAACGTAGCAAAAGCCATATAGTAAACAACTTACTAACCTCGAACGTGCGATCTTCACGGGAGAATCTCAAGTCTCGGTCTTGCCTTGTCGTTCGGTCAAAACGGCAAGGTTCATGGCCTTAGATTTTCCTGTAAAGGATCTCACTCTCGGTTAATAAGGGACGGACCATTAGAAAAGTGATGGGGGGAGAGGGGAAAAAAACAAAAAAAAATTCATGCAAGGGAAATTGCCAAGAAAAAAAATTCGTGCAAAGAAGAAGGTAAAGAAAAAAAATTCATGCAGAAGGAAGGTCCAGGTCCGGTTGCTATGGCGTGACGTCATTTATCTGTTAGGTTGCTGTCATCGCAAGAATTTTGCGGTTCTATTGTGGTTTGCGATAATTGCTTTCAATAAAAGAAACTGTGTACTATAAGTAACCTGGTAATTTTCAGATATGATCTGGCCGCATAATTTATTTTTTTATAATAAATTTTCACAACGCGGGATTATTGTTCGCTTACACATAATAGAGACTTCGACTTCCAATGAACCCGTCATCGGTCATTGAAAACGGGCACAAAACGAGACTTGCGTCCCGAATTAGAAGATATGGTGTTTCTTCTGACGCATTTGTGCGAAATTGATCCAGTTTTCAGTCGAATTTTCCTCGTGGAGTTAAAGAAGGCGCGCTTGTTTTCCTTTCGCGGGAAGAACAACAAAGAAGCTGTCCCTGGATATACGTTTGGAGTGTTGCGGCAAACCATTAAACAGTTGTTGAAAACCAAACAAAACCGACAACCGCGATTGGCTTGTACATGAATTCAATCACCTGAGAACGACAGAGAGAACCAAAAAGTGTCTTCAGCTAGCGCTAGCCGTGACCAACCTCGTAGAGCATCGAATCAACACAACAAGACGAAGGTACCAAGTTATATCATTAGATTAATCTTTCATTTCTGTGATAATTAACTTATACGGATTGTCATGCTTTTAGATAGTATGGGGACTAGACAGGTACTAAAAATCACTGTTTTCATTTGTGAGTTAGACCCTATACTGAGTCCATCGTACAATAGTTTTCTGAAAGACAATTATTTCGGATACATAGAAAATCCGTATAGGTACATATTATAAATGCTCTCTGGTTTGCCCACGCAAACGTTCACGTAGAATTGGCGTTGCCGAGGGTTAGAAGATATTTTCGGGTTCACCCAGGCTGAAGACCATGCAACACAGTTGCTGATGAGTGCTTCAAAATATGTAACAAAATTGTCAAAGTTATTTTTCCGACGTGCGTGACGTACATTATAGGAACATGTTACATATCCTTTCAGGTTCACCCAGGCTGAAGTTCACGAGTAATTCGAGATATGTAACAAAATCGTGATAGAGATTTTTCCGCCGTGCGTGACATTATAGGAACATTTTACATATCCTTTCTGGTTCACTCAGGCAATTCAGTTGCTGAGTGCTTTGGGATATGTAACAAAATCGTCAAAGTGTTTTTCCGTCGTGCGTTGCATCATAGGAACATGCTGTGGTGGGTTCTGGTTCACCCAGTCTCATTGAAGTCCATGCAGTACAGTTGTTGAGTGCTTCTGGATATGTAACAAACTCGTGATAGTGATTTTTCGGTCGTGTAGTTTCCAGAATCGCTTCGCATTACTTGAAAACAATAAGATTATGAGCTCGTGATTTCTATCACGCTTAGTAATCGTGAGCGTAACCTCTTGAGAGGTTTTTGAAAACCTCGTTGCAACAATTTTTGAGAATTTCTGACTGCATAACATAAACTGATTTTCAAAGTGTCTGGACACATGACGCGTTTTGTGGAACACAAACGATCACTGCCAGGGATTTGATTACACTGGAATGTTACAAGCCACTGGTATCCCGTGGAGATGTAGAACTAAAAGTTCTTCATCTCCATGGGATCCAAGGTCTGTTTTTGGTTGCAAAGAACGTCTGGCTCGTTGTGCTACAACATACACTATATACTGTATTGTAATGGAAATAATAAAATAAAATTTGTAATAAATTAATATTAGAATCTGGTATCTTTGTAAATATTATATGCTATAAAATTCGTTATGCTCAGAATAAAAATTAGAGGATGAGTCTTATCCCCTTGAACAGGAGCCCGTGCCTTGAATAAGAATTCTATAATACAATGAAAAAGTCATTCACACGTAGTACTAAGTGTTAACCACATAAACAGCAACATTAACACTGCCACTGGTACTCTTAAAAAAAAAAGAACCACAAAGTGTGGTTTTCATTGGCAGGCAGACTATCTTCGCTCTAGGACATACTCGTCTGAGCAAAACTGCTAAGGTTTACGTGTCGCTATCGTAAAACCACAGAGGAGAGTCTGTAAATCGTTCAAAGACACTCGCCAGAACAAAACTTTAGAGGCTTACGTACCGCTATCGTAAAACCACATAGGAGAGTTTGTGTTGGCCTGTCTATTAACTTTTCAAAAAGGTAAATCGCTCAAAGACAAACTCGCCAGAACAAAACTTTAGAGGCTTACGTGCCACTACCGTAAAACCACATAGGGGAGTTTGTGTTGGGCTGTCTATGACCTTTTCAAGAAGCAATATTTGTCTGAAAAAAAAATTCGCGCAGAGGGTTTCACCTGAAAAAAAAAATTCCTGCACAAGCCGTGAGCGAAAAAAAAAATTCGTGCAAGCCGAAAATTCCCCTCCCCCCCCCCCCTCCCCATCACTTTTCTAATGGTCCGTCCCTAAGTAGTTAGTAGTCAGCAACAAAAAAGCGGTCGCAAGCCTGATCCCTTCACTTTTATTCATTTGACCAGAGTACAACTGATATGCAAGCATTGTATGTAGCGGATATTTTCATTGAATGTCGTAACACTAACACCAAGAAAATCTGTCAAAGTGGCCAACCACTAAGAACTCATTTAGTGCAGTGAACCAATCAAAATCCGAAAGAATTGTCTAGCCGACGCAAAGCGAGGAAAAAAAGTGTGTGAGCGAGTTAACATTGGTTTTAATTTCACCCCTCATTGGTGGAGAAATTGTGCCAATATTTAAGTCGATCACCGACCCAAATGCTGCAAAAGCACAGGCGACACTCAAGTAACCAGCAGTCTATGATAGGCTAGGCCAAATTTTACAAACTCAACGACCTGGATAACGGTTTTTGTTTGTTTTCGTTTACTTTCTTATACTTCCTTACTTTTCTATAAAACAGCTAGATTTGGATTAGTGTAGATCCAATATTCCTATTCTGAAGATTTCACGATGGCGTTCAAAATGACCATATTGAGGATTGAGGTATGTTGCAAATCGTCCAGTAGGTAAGTCACATCTTGTTAAAATATTTCATGTCCTTACATGTCTCCCTCGGATATGAGCACCCTCGGATAAAAAGCCTCCTCTGATATAAGCTTCCTCGGATATAAGCCCCCTCGGATTTAGGCCCCCTTGGATATAAGCTCCCTCGGATATAAGCTCTTTCGGATGTAAGCCCCTCCATTTACAAGCCTTTACGAAGTTGTATACAAACCCAGGGATTATAAGCGGCAGTTTACGATGCACTGAAATACCTTTAATACACTAACCACAATGTTTCAGTATTTATCATCACCTTTTTATCCTCACTCAGATTGCTGTGTTCCTATCTCTGGCATCACACGACACATTCGGTCCTCTGAGAGGTGTCTTGTCAGGTAAAAGTTTATTGATACGTACGCCGCGAGACTTTTTTACCTTCTAAAACACCTCGTTAAGGTGTCAAAAATTGCCTCGGGCTTGACCTTGCGCGTTAATTGTTCCTCAAGAGCCATAATATGGCTCTTGTTGTTCCTCTAATTCCTAATAATATAGTATTATTATTCATACGATACAAATATTGGAAAGGAGAGGGGCACATCTAGATAAACTATATATAATGTTGTGCTCCTTAAAGTTAGTAATACATATATACATATGACAAAACATTTGGGATTTTTATTAAGAAGTGAAGGAAAATAATTCGGTAAATAATGAAAAGGAGGACCTTGCGCTATAAATTTATGGAGTAACTCTTGCTGGAAAAAGTCACATTTTCATGGATCTAACTATATTCGCAAATGTTAAAACTCGCTTCAGCGACGGGCCATTTCCGAGGTACCCTTTGTCTTTGCTACAAAACGAGTCCTCGAGGAAAATCTTTCAAATTAAAATATTTGATTTACATGAAAATTAACCTCACTAGGCGGGTACATTTTTAAGTTTTCATATCAACAGTTTAACGAGGACTGATTTTGACACGGAAAAATTGGCAATGGCTTATTGATAATAGTAATTAGCAATGCACGCCACCAGGTGAAGGATAGCCTGTTCCAGGCTCTCGGTAATTGGGGACAAGCGAAAGCGAGCGAGGAAAGGACGAGGGAGGACTTCCTTCCTCACCTTAGTCCTCCCTCATTTTTTCTCTCGCTCTCCCTTTTTTCCCTCCCAACTGACCGAGAGCCTGGAACAGGCTAGGTGAAAGATCATTAGGCGGGCAGCCGGCTAGCCTGTTCCAGGCTCCTGCGTCCAATGACCAAGAGCCTGGGACAGGCTAGAAACTGGGCCAATGAAATGTTAATGGTAGCCTCCGATGCGCTTGGCTCACAGTCAGAGACAATAACAATGCAAAGTTTTCAGATTTTCTTTTTTTGATCCTCATAAGGTAGTAGGCTTTAATCACCACGAGTAACCTGGCCCGACTTTTTCTTACGCGAGTCTCTCCGGGGATCACAAACACATACTACCGTGTAGCATATAGCACTCATGCGACAATCATGCACTTTAATAAGGCCAGGGCCAGGTTACTCGTCGTACCGCTGACGGGTGAAAACAAAGGTTTTTAGTCTCACTCAGGACAAAACGCCATTATTTTAGCTATCAAAGTATCTTTTAAGGTTCGCTCGAAGAAATAACAAAACCGTCCTTTAATTTCCATTTATAGGCTCGATTTTGGGTTTGGTCTACAGATCATTTTCACTGTCACCGATTAAAAAAATAAATAATAAAAAAAAAATGACTCGAAAACCATCCAGAGAAAAAAGCTAAGAAATTGTAATGTTATAGAGGATACATAAGTAAGACACCTCTCCAAGTTTAAGACCTGTCAGGTGGGCTCCTGGACCTGTGCGTTTCTCCAAACGTCGAAATGCTTCGCAGAAATTTACAGAGCCCAGTATGAAAACGCCATCCATGTTGGTGTACCTACGTGGTACACCAATATGGTGGCCGGAAAATAGTGTGAATATCTGGAACTTACCTTGGCTATCTAGGCGACTGATTATCAGTACTGAAAAAACAAGCATTTACATAAGCACTTTTCTTAATGCTTTAACTTCTAAAAGCAGCATTTATCCATTCAATAAACCTGAAGAAGGCTGGTGTTGGCCAGCCGAAATATTATAACAACGCTTATGTCCACGTTGTCTTGACCAACCTTTGCAGTATATTTTCTATTTCTAAAAGGGCTCAAAATCATGAGATAAGTATATCGTTTTCAACAAACTCGATCGTAACCTTGTGTCACGCACTTGCATAACCCGTCAAACGAAGCCCGCTGTTAACCCGGTGGGGGGGGGGGGGGTACTCCCTTATAAGGGGCTAATGGGGATGTGCCGCTGGATGGGATCGCATTTTCACGACTGGATTGACTATAATGGGGTTACATTTTTAGAAGAGTTACTAGAATGGGGTCGCACATTTTCGGGATTTCTGGGATAAAAAAATTCTGGTAAGCAGGAATTTAAAAATAAGAAGATTCTCGGTTAAAAAATGGTTCGTGCTGTTGTTTTTATATCTAACAGTCGGCTCGCATTGAATTCCGTTCATGACGTCACAACTTAAACATTAGCAACTTGCACAATAGTACACAACCCCTGGGTCCAGAACAAAGTCCAACAAAACATAGATCTGTGCTACGGCATTTATTTTCCGACTATTCTGCGTTGTTATCGTCCATCGAAGTTAACACAACCTGGATCTTCTTTTGGATTAGCAAGCGTTTGATCTCTTTCGCTTGGGACTTGTTAGCTTTCAACGTGACATTTACACCTGTATAAAACGGTCTTGCCAATATTGTTATTGGGAGGTTTGAATCTTCTGATCTATAAGTTATAAATCGTAATTTGTTTTTATTCATGTAAGAAACTATTATGACGTTCCCGTTAATCAACAAATAAAGAAGCCTAAGCAGTGTATTACACTGTGATAAAACACGACAGACATTTCTCGAGTGTTCTCAAATGACTGGAGTGTTTTATCACAGTGTAACACGGCTTAGGCTTCTTCATTTGCTTTATAATATAGATTTTGCGCGCGCAAAACAATAAAACACGCTTTTTCTATGTTTTATACTCTGATAAAACATAGGTTTTTGACCAATCAGAGCGCGCACAGGGTCCTATCTATGTTATAAAGAAGAATGTTCGCATTTCAACTAAAAATGGCGATATGTTTGTAAATACTTACGGTTAACATATGTACCAGAATGTTTGTGTTGTAGGTGAAAAGTAAAGTGTTCTACATTCAATTTAACAAACGTGTCAATTCGTTTTAGGGTGATCTACTTAAAAGGCTTTATAAGAAAGTGACTAAGTTGGGATCGCGAAAATTACATTTGCCCAAAAGTGACTAAGATGGGGTCTGTAATTGGTCACAGAATAGACTATAATGGGGTAGGGGTTCTGAGAGGCCAGCGGCACATACCCAGCAAAAATTGACCCAAGTACCCCCTCCCGGGGGGGCTGTTAAGCTGTAAAACCGTAAACAGATATAAAGATGCCCCATCTTATGCCTTATAGGGATAAAAACCTTGGTGGATCTTTAGTTTTAGATTTTAGAAAGTGATGACGTCACGTGAAAACGATCTATTACGGGAGTCTCTTGTCCCGCCGGAATTGCTGGTTTTCACATGACGTCACTAAAATTCAAACTACAGAACTATTGATCCTCCTGATAATTTACTTTCATGATGTATAAGAGCAGCTTTAAAATCTAATATTCATGCAAATTTTTACTGCGAATGGGTTCTTGGTTTTGTGTTAGACTACGCATTAAAAGCTTTTGCGTGACGCGGCATTTACATGATGGCCGGGAGAACCGTGTCATGTTGGTCAATGAAGGTGGCTTGTTTCAAGGAATTTGGCTATCTGAACAGTTCATGAATTGGAAAAAGTATTATTTTAACGTTTTCGAGTTCCTCGAGAGATAAATTCACGCTTTTGTGGCAAAACTCAATGGCAGATGTAACGTTACTGTTGTTTTTGGCCGCCATGTTTGCCCATGTAACACCACATGGCGTCTCCTTACAAATTTCTATAAATTCGGGTAAAATATTTCTCCCCCTATCTTGCAAAAAACTGCATTGACCTCAATCTTGGCGAGAGTCATTGCATGTTCACCTTCTTTCTTTTTCCAGATTCTGGACTTAATGTATTGAAAGGTTTTTGTTTTTTATTTAATTTGATCTATATTGAATAGCGTGACACTGAAAACTAGCAATAACGGTTGGTAATCCAGCCTATTCTCAGTTTTCACCAGTCAGACAGGCCCGTAGGGAGGGGGGGTGCGATGGGTGCGCCCGCACCCCCCCGCAGACTGCTGAGGTCCACTTTTTTGTTAAAAAAATAAATAGTAAAAAAAAAATAATAGTGTTGTTCTGTTTGCCAAGATGCACCCAAGGAGGCTTGAGCTTGGCACACTTCTGAAAGATTGTGATGATCAGCAGCCAGCCGAGTGAACAATACGGATTTACAACTTTATTTCTATTTTTGTTATTTTTAAATAGTGACATTGGCATTGTTATTCTCTACATTGTAAAATACATACGTAAAGCATCAAAATCAATTTTGAAGTTCAAAATTTGACAAATATCCACGTTTTTAGGTTCGCTTTTAGCGACCTATATTGCTATCATACTGACCTTCAAAACGCACGAAATGCAGTCTCAGACAACTTAATTTTCAAAATTTCCCGGGGGGGCATGCCCCCGGACCCCCCTAGTCAAGAGCGCCTCCGGCGCTCGTTGGTCCGTATAATCAACTGATCGCACCCACCCGTAAAAAATCCTGGCTACGGGCCTGAGTCATGTGATTAATCCTAAAAATTGTAGCCATTCAATAAATCAAGTCAAGAATCTGGGATACGATAGATGATTGATATATAAACAACCTCGCCAAGAATCGGGTCTCTGCTTGTTTTCATTCGAGCGTTATTCGAAGAAGTGTTTCACTCAAATTTATAGAGGTTTGTAAGGAGACGCCATGTTTGTGTCTTCGAAGGGGCAGAAACATGACGGCCGTAACACAAAAGAAACTTCTTTCGTTCAGTTTTGCCATTGAAATGAAAAATTCTTTCTGTAGAGATCCGACACATTGAAATAAATGCTTCTTCTACTGCAAGCACTCTTTAGTTAGCAAAAACTAAAGCGATAACTAATCTTTTGACCTACGCCTGCCTTCTCGGGCAGCCATTGTTATGTCACGCAACGCAAAAGCTTGGAAATTCAAACGGGTTCTACTACAAAAAGACGAACCCTGTCGAGCTTAAACACTGTAAAACGTCAAGTTCTATAAGTTCTTTTATCTGATGAAACTCAAACCTCAGAAGGAAAGGTAAGTTTTAAGTTCGGAATATGACTACGTCACATGAAAACCAACAATTCCGTTTCAGGTGGCATCTTTTTGGGTTAAATTAAGCTGGAACCACACTCAAATTGGTTTCCTGTTGGTATTTAATTCAAATTTCCCTACGAGCATCCCGACATTTTTAGCACGGTCCTCCCCCGGGGGGCGCGGGGGGGGGGGGGTTGTTGTGCTTTCGTTAGTGTAATACATGACGATAACCCTGTCTAACGCCGTAGTAATCACACCTATCTTTCATGTATATGATGTGCAGTTCTTGTTCACGTTGTTTTATAGGTAATGATCATGGCATTTGGCCATTTGACGATTTAACTGACAAAGACATGGATGCGAAAGGGAAAGTGACCAATACGTGGTCGCCGGTGGGGCAAGGTCTCTACCTTGATGGAACGGATGACACTTACGTCAAACTGAAAAAACACGACAAAAAATGTTTAGAACATCCATCAGACTGTGACATTACCATCGGGTTTTTTCTCAAGTTTCATCCCCCATCTGGCCTGCAGATCTATTTCGGGAACATGGATGACGACGGGGACCGGTACGAAGGCATAAATATCTACCATGATGGACAATTTCGGGTGGAGGTGTACGGTAAAGACAAGTACTGTGCCAGAGTCATTTCTCCACCCCAAAAGGTGTGGTTTTATCTCGGGCTCGTATGGGAGAAGAATGGAAATTTGGCTGTGTACGTAGACAAGTCGTATAGTCAGTCGTCTTGGGACCACAACCAATGCGGCAAAAGTCCGAGCGGGTTAAAGAAGCATGGAGATTACTACCTAGGGAGATACACATACCCTGTTGCGTTCTACAAGGATTTAAACATCTGGTCTTCCAAACAGTCTAAAACTGTTCTAGACCAGTTATGGGATGCAGCATTTGGTAAGTGTGGTAGCTAGCGAGCTAGCGAGCCTGTGAACAGGCTCCGGCTGGAAGAGTCTTAGCGCGGCCGGAAAGGTCCGGTAAGGAACGGGCTGAGAGTGAAGTGGCCGAGGGGGAATGGGGTGGGGGTTGGGGCGTCGCACCTCTTCTCTCTCTTTTCTCCTTTTTCTTCTTCCCACTTTCTCCTCGCCCCCGACTAGAAACCCTGTTCAAAAACTAGTGTCAATATGTAGCCCGCATTTAACGTCTTCTCCGCAAAGTTTTTGACTAAGGTAAAAATAATTTGTTAACCATCGCGTTTCGAGACCTCTTCTTTTATTTGTTCTACGTCCAAATTGGAAGTTTGTTACAGCAAAATTGTCTTGAAAATCCTAGAAAGTCAAGTCCTAAAACGTTGAGATTTGGAGTGATCTCCATTTACTCAAAGGGTTTCATAAGCGCCCTCGACGTATCTTCCAGCGGCATATCTAGTCGACGGACTGAGGGACTCTAAAGTCCTTCTTTTGTGACATCCTTTTTTCGTAGCCTAACAAATAAACAATCCACCTGCAACCTGTCTATCACCCACTCGTGTTAATGACCAGTGTTTCCACCACTGTTTTTTCTTTGTGCCTTCAGAAATCACTGGATCTACTGAAATAGGCTTGAAAATCATCTTTCCAGACCTGGCCTTTAATTCTGGCAATGCTGCCCAGTGGAATTTGGAATTCTCTGGTCAAGTAAGATAAGCTAAAAACAGTCTAGTTTTGAAAGGCAGCCAATAGCGTGGCCTATGATACAATGCAGGCCTAGTGAAGTCTTTTATCTACGGTGTTTTGTTAAAACAACTATGTTATACACCTTGTTACATGGTTTAACATACTATGCAATACGGAATCATATTTCTCGCGTTCTCTTGACCTAATATGGTAAAATAGCGTCATAATACATGGAAAGAAGATTGAGTGGAGTTCAGATCGTATAAGTACTCAATGTTTCCGGGTGCACTTAGGAATAATTCGAAAGGGTAACAAAAATCGCGCGAGCCTGTACAGCCGGAGTAATTTGTGGTCTTTAAAATATATTACGAGTGCTTATTTTGTCCAAATTGCCCGAGAAAAATCATGATTTTGATTACTTATTAATAATTAACATACAATTTAATGTCAACTTTTATTTTGTACTTTATTTCAATTCTTTGCACTGTTTAAGATTTATTGACGCACCCTCAGCCAATCAGCATGGTGACAATATTCAAGTATTAGGGCCAAAATCGGGCCTGTTGATAGCCAATCACATTTCGTGAATTTTATTTTAGTATTATAGTATTAATGTATGTAGATGTACTGTATTGTCCCTGCATTTTATCATTTGGTCATGTATTTTCTTTACTGTTAATTAGTGCAGGTTATCCTGATTATACTGCTTGAATTCAACCATTTATTTTTTCTCATAACACAGATAGATGATCTTTACGCTGGGAATATTTATTTTGAGAAAATTAAAGATATCAGTTTCACCAACAGGTAATATTATTTTTTACTGCAAATGTTTTATCAAACAAGGTACCCATCTGCCAATAAGTGGGCCACTTTAGGCAGCTTCAAAGTCAATGCAGTTTATCAAAAACTAGCACAAAACCTATGAGTGAAACGGTACGGTGGCCCACAATTGTCACAGCAAGGTCTTTTTTTCTCACGGCAAAATCATTTTCGCGGCCACGGTAAAAAAATTTACACTCACAGCAAAACTACATTTCACCACGGCGAAATCATTTTGGCTAACTTGCTCACGTGTCATCAGCACGCAAAGTGCTATGGGAATAATCCAACATGCCCTGCTCTCAGCCTTTCATCACAATGATGAAATTTTTTCAGTCTACCAATTCAAGTTACTATTTCAATAAGAACGCATGTTTTAACATTGATTGTAAGTACATTTTCTCCTTATTTCAGTGTCCTTTTCACAATAAAAACAATCTCTTACCTTGAAAGTGTCAGATCACTCATCTTTTTTTTTTCTCTTTGTCGTTTTTACATAGTAATGGACAAGCCTCAGTGTCGTTTAAATTAAAATTCTCTGAAATTTTCTGGAAATCCGTGCTGGATCTTCAGCTCGCTATGGAAAACGGCACCCTGCTTGGATATCCTGGTGTCATGGATGAGGCTTCATGTCAAACTGGTAGCCATAAATGTAAGCTGGCTATAGTCACCTCCGTTATATATTATTTTATTTTTTAGTCATTATTGAATTTTAATTGGCGCTATTGATCAGCATATGTGAATAGTACTTATTAAATTACAATTATTATCATTGTTATGATTATGATTACGATCACGATCACGATCACGATTATGATCATTATGGTTATTATTGTTATTATTATTTCTATCGGATAAGTTTTTTTTTCTACCCTGTCGTTACCAAGCAAAGTGTGGATCGTATTCCCTCAACCTAGCCTCGACCTTATGCCCCTTGTACGCTCCAACGGGTCAGTGGTAATTAGACCTCACGGTATGTGGCTGTATGTATGGTAACAATTTCTAGCGCTTTCTAGTATATATACATACATACCCTGACGGACGATCACACATTATCAATTGAAGTTAAAATGATGGCATCACACAAATGCGCAATAGTCCTTAACCATGTGCGTAGAAGGTTACTATAACAACGCTACAACCTGGTTATCATTCTTAATTTTAGCTTTCAGTTCTTATATTTTAAAACGGCTGGGCGAAGCTCGTGTTTTTTTATTATCGAGTTCCGATCAGCATGTTGAGATTACAACTTTTTGCAAAGTTCAAAAAAAAATTCCTGTATGCAAAGTGGTCAAAGCGCTAACCATCTAACTTTTTGGAACATTCAAGGTGCTTTGAACACTACCTGCAGAATATTTTATAGACATTTTTTTAATATTAAGACAATCATCTCCCTTATCCTTTCCACCTGGATGATACATCTTTTGTAACGCTTCAGCGTCATATCTGCGCAATTTATCCGCGCGCCTGATTTGACACCCAAAAGTGCCGTGTGGCAAAAAAAGTACTAGATATTTACCGGCCAGTGTCTCAATATCGCATGAATTGAGATGAAGTTCCTGATAACTTAATTGCACAATTGGGAATGGTAGTGCGGAATGCGCTTGATTTTAGCCAACTCGGCCTAAATGCTGATTCGTTAAAGTTGTTTAGCAAGAGGTTGCTTTTGGGAAACGTTTAGAAAATAAAAGGGATGTAGAATTCCTACTGTAGGGAGGATGAGTAAGGTACATCTTTAGAGTGCCGGATAAAACTCTGACAAGTATTCCTGTCGCCAGGGATTCTAATGAAACAATCTTTTGATTTCAGAAAATCTGTTTTATTTTTCAGTTATTTGCGAGGCGCCCCAAAACGCTTACGCATCCTACATCACCTCCAACTTAGTCAAAGTAACCATGGACAAAGTTAGTGTTCCGCTACACGATAGCTATTTTTACGGCTATAGAATCCTGTACAAGAATCTTGAGGACGAGGGCTCCGAATGGACGGCACGAGGCGTTATTCGCAAAAATGTTGACCCGATAACAGGGGATGTTTCCGGGCTCGTTCCATACACCAACTACAGCTTTCGTGTTTTTGCGAAGTCGTTTCAATCTGTAGGCCTTATTTCGGAACCGTTCAAGGTCAGGACACTGGAGTGGGGTAAGTAAAAATTACATTAGCTTACATTGAAACGTCCACATAGGCGCTATGCATGCAAGACAGTCACGCAGTCTTATTTTACAGACAAAGTTTTCTTGAGATTTAACTTGAGAGCAAGCTTCCCTGGCAATCCCCACCCCTGCACTAAGAGTTGCCAAGAGCGAGAGTGACACTACCTAAAAACCACGAGAGATGATCATGTAACGTATTCAACGTCTGGTCCGCCTATGGCTAAATGTGGCAAGCGAAAGCGTAATATTTTTGGGCGTCTTCTATTGCTATTTTATTCTAGTTTTCTATATTTTTGGGGCGTTTTTAATAAAACAATTACTCCACTCGCGCTTGTAGGATATGAGAAGATTATAGCCAACAAGACGCCTCGTTAGCTATCGATGATCTCATATCTCATAATAAATCAGGTTTTGAATATACTATGCACTGCACAGTCTACTAGGTAAGTCATTGATGAAGTACTTGTTGATTCGTATCGGTCAATGAGCGCGGGGAGTTGTGTGGCCACTTCCAGAAGAGATTTGCCTAAAACGACTCTTATTATACCATACAGTTCCCGATATTGGTCCAGACATTATCGCATGTAACTATACAAACTCAAGCAGCATCTACGTTGAGTGGGTGCACTCAATTCCACGAAGAAATGTCCGCGGCGTCTTGGTTGGCTACAGAGTGGCCTGGAATGAAGATTACTTCAGCTCTGGCGATGGTAACGACTCTGGGGGTTATGCAGATGTGGGACTGGACACCTCAAACTACAACATTACCTCGCTACACGAGTATTGGCTTTATAACATCCATGTGGCTGGGAGGACATCAGTTGGACACGGAACTTATACTTCTGTGACAGTCCGGACCGGTGAAGATGGTAAGAGCTTTGCGACGTTCACCAAAAGGATTGCTAGTCCTATAAATCTCTTTGAAAACTGCAAAATATTTCTTGCATCCTTAAGCAAGACTTCGCAAACTCGTATATATTCCAATTCCTTTTATGGCGTCTTACTATTGGCCAGTGGCTAAGGCCAATTAATGTTGAGTTTTTAAACTTGGAAAGACTAAAACCCATGCATTTTACGGTTGCTATCTACAGTCCCCTCTGCTCCACCGTCCCACGTACAGCTCCACGTGGCCAACGAATCAGCTTTGAATGCGTATTGGAGGTATGTGCCATTGATTCACCAGAATGGCGTGATTCTGGGCTATCGGCTTCTCCTTCAGCAGGAAGACGGCGGTCCGGTGGTATGGAATGTAACTGTTGGACCTGATGTTCATTCGTACATGTTCACAAACCTTGAGATTTTCCAGACTTACTCGACTCAGATATTGGCGTTTACCATCAAAGGAGAAGGTCCATTGAGCGCCAAGGTTTATCAGAAGACAGATGGATCTGGTAAGTGGAAAAACCAATACACTTATAGAATTTTTTTATTATAGTCATTTCGAGTTGTTCTACTTTGGCAAGCCGTTGTTGTTTTTAAACAGACTAAAAGGAAGAGCTAAACTGAACAGCGAATACAAAGTAAAACTGTACCTACCGATCTAAAGATAGGTGCATCAAAGTACCACAATGCAGTTGCTGCTGCTTTACACGACAACCATAGCAAATGTTTGCTCAAAGATGAAGCTCAGAAGTCATATTTTGTTTTCATTCCCTTTACGAGCGTAACATAGAATAGTTTATGTTATATAGAATAGTTAGTTTAGTCAAACATAACGCTTTTTCTCCTGTTCGTTAGTAGTCACAACGAAGTCATCGTGTGTTTTTGGGATAGGGAATATAAACAGCAATTTTATTTCGTTGTTTGCTTGGCAGTAACACAATTTCATCGCCTATATATTGGTCCTATTGGTGATGTGCATTCATCTCTGGGTCAGCATCTGCCTTAGATTTTCAGGCCAAGAAGGCCCAACGAACGAAGCCCTACGGTGCATTCAGTCATGCAGTTGATTCACAATAATAATAAATAATAATAATAATATTTATATAGCGCTCAATCCACTATTTGTCCATGGCGCTTTACATTTAAAAGATAATTCCTTTTAATTTCTCACTTTAATTTTTCAGTGCCCATCAATTCGCCTGTCAACGTGACCGCCCACAATGTCAGCTCACGTGAGATTGAAGTATCTTGGGACTACAATGAGGACCCCCGTCTAGTCCTCGGTGACCTAACTGGCTTCTGGCTGTACTTCTTGGAGGCTAATGCTAGCGATTTCTTCCCGGACGACGCAATAGCAACACGGCATCACAGAGGTACAAGCAGAAGTGCTCGCGTGGGGGGACTGCTAATATTCAGGCTGTACAACATTTCCGTAGCTGCGGTTACAAACAAGGGGCCTGGTCCTACAAACGAGTCTGTGGTAGTTAGGACCGATGGTGAAGGTTAGTTACGTGTATGATTGTATTTTGGTCTCTTTCAAACAAGAAAGCAGCCTAACAAGGAGATAAAGGCATTTATTTCTTCCCTACAAGAGAGAAGTTCGAGACTATAATACCAGAAGAATTCCTCGCTTTCACGTAGGTGTCCTATCTCTGATCGGTCATTGTCGGGCTGGAATTTTAGCCTGCAAATTTCAACCAATCATAGACTCTTAAATGTGGTGAGCGCGTGTTATAAGCGATGAAAACTAACCGATGAGAGGTAAAATAAACTCTAGATCTATGCACTGTTATACAGTAAGTCAAATTTTCTCGCACTCTTATTGGTTCTTACTTATGATCTATTAGAGGACAATGGTATGGGTAACGTCATTAACATTTTTTGGTTTCTTTATTATATAAAACAAGTAGATTTCATATTGCCGTGCGTCTGTTCAGTAATAGATCACAGGAGACGTCAAAATGTGGTAAGAACATCAGTGACACACTCGCCTATATGTTCGTGTTCTACGTTTTTGTTCTTAACATATTTTGACGTCGTTTGTGAGCATTAACAGATTGTGCTGCGAAGATTTCTGTGTACAGACGTCTTTTGTTTCTTTTGTTTGACATCGTAGCCGTCTGCATTTGCCATCTGAGTACAAAGCTCAGAAGGATCAATATCAGTATCTGGGCAACTGCGCACCTACCCCTCCCCTAGCCCAACAGTAACACTAACTTATTAACTTATTATAACATGTTGGGTTAGGGGAGGGGTAGGTGCGCAGTTGCCCAGATACTGATATTGATCCGCTCAGAACGTACTAAAAAGAAGGGAAAAGTGTTTGAGGTTGTTGGTAGCACAACATTTTGTATAAAACGCTGTAAATGCCTAGTCAAGACTAAACATTGTTTTACAATTTTAACCAGATGGAACATCAAGCTTGCTAGTTATGCATTTTTGCGTTAGTCCCAGACAAGTCAAGAAAACGTTTCTATGGCAACTACATAATTTACATTAGACGATAAATGGGTCATATCACCCTTGTAAGCCTTCGATACAACAGGAGACGATGACTAAAGAACCGACGGCGATGGCGAAGATGGTAGCCAAGGTTTTTTTTGCCACTGCTGTCACTGTGACTGTGAAGTTTTAATCTTGTTATTCGATTCTACTCTAATGTATATTTATTTTATCATCCAGTTCCTGGAGCGCCTCCCCAGGCCCTCGCAGCCTACAGCACCGACCCATCCAGTATATATGTCAGCTGGCAAGAAATAGAGGCAAATAGGCAACATGGAATCATGTTGGGATACAAGCTGTTTTTCTATGAAATAACAGGGCAAGAAAGATTCCAAATAATGGAAAACTATACTTTTGGTTTAGCTGTACACGAGAAGAACGTCACTGGACTCGAGAAGTTCACAAAGTACAGGGCAGTAGTTCATGGATTTAATAACTATGGAGATGGTCCTTTAGGAGTTGTGGAGGCCTTCACAGAGGAAGGCAGTGAGTGCCCTCCTTAATATTTGACAGGATTGAATGGCATGACTGACAAGTTTGACTGACTGACTCACTGACTGACTCACTGACTGACTCACTGACTGACTCACTGACTGACTGACTGACTGACTTCCTGGCCGACCGACCGACCGACGTGCTGACTGCCTGATGGACTGATGGACAGAGAAATTGACTGACGGACTGACTGACTGACTGACTGAATGAATGAATGAATGAATGAATGAATGAATGAATGAATGAATGAATGAATGAATGAATGAATGAATGAATGGATGGATGGATGGATGGATGGATGAATGAATGAATGACAAACTGACTGACTGACTGACTTACTGACTGACTGACTGACTGAATCAAATTGTTTGCTGAATTATTAATCTGAGTATTGCTCTTTTTCTTAGCCCCAAGTCAACATCCCGGAAATTTCACAGCTTTTAATATAAGTTCTACCATAATACGTGCAACGTGGAGGCTTGTGCCCATATGCTGCCGGCTTGGGTTCATTCGAGGTTATCACGTGACCCTAACAGATTCAAGCAACTCTTCATCAACAATAACGAACACAGTTCCCGAATTGTTTACGCGGTTTATAGATCTTAAAAAGTTTCACATTTACCAGTTGTCTATAACAGCGTTTACATCCAAAGGGTCTGGACCCAGCGCGTTCGCAACGGCATCTACAGATCAGGATGGTATGTTTAATTAAAAAATATATTTTAATAGATTAATAATATTTTGACTTTTTTTATTTAAAGCGGCTTTCAATTTGGTGCCGTACAAGATCAAAACAAAAGGAATCGAGTTAAGAGACGAACCACAATTTTTTGGAAGGAAGTGGTGGAGAGAACGGGGAGGAGTTGACAATGTTCAAAACAAATCCCGCACGGCAAAGTTTGATGAAAAAAATGCACTGGACGAGAAAAATCGCGCTACTGCTTTTTACTAACCAGGACCTGTTGTTTGATGTTAAACAGTTCTTGTACAAGGTTTTTCCAACCATAAAAGAAAAATCATGCATAGCCTCAAAGTGGCGAAAAGCAAATTGCCCACACCACCCCCCTCCCCGCCCCCTCAAAAACTAATGGACTGTCCCTAAAAACTTGTAAGCAACGCAACCAAGCTCAGAGCACATACACGTGACCAGCGCCAAGGGCGGGAAAACGCACGTGCTCAGGTCACAATTGATTTTAGTTTTGAACCTGATTGATTGAGTAGAGGCGTGGGTTTCGTTAACCAATCAGAGACTGTAGCAAAGCAAAACCAACGCAGAGTACTTTTGACACTCAATTGAAAGCCTCGCAATTGCAATAAATTTCCCTTTAAACTACTCAGATCGATTTTTTTTATGATGCAATAGTGATGTAGTAGTTTAAGATACTTTTTAACCTTGCACGTCTTTATGCTAAATAGTAATACAAAAAAATAAGAAAAGACCCCATTATATCATATTGGTTAGAATGCTTTTTGATCTGAAGAACACAGGATTTAACCCTTATTCCACAGAGTGGAAACACGGAACGAAGTTTGAGAGAATAGACGTCAACATACATAATGTTCTTAGTTTTCTGTACAAGTTTATTAAATACGCCTTGCAAATGCTTTAAAAATCACTGCAATCACTGAATAGTGATCTTTTTCATTTCAGTTCCAGAAGCACCTCCGCAAAATGTCAGCGGCTACAACATGAGCCAGACAGAAATCCAGTTATTTTGGGCCCCAGTTCCTGCCGACAAAGAAAATGGGATTGTAATGGGCTACAAAGTCTGGTACCGAAAGGCTCCAGCCTCTCACCATGTTGGATACAAGAGCTTTAATAGTTCTACCTTTCAGGGTGTTATAGATGGACTAAGTCCTTTCACAATCTATAACATTGACGTGAGGGCGTTTACCATTAAAGGGGACGGGGTGCCAAGTCCCTTTATCACTGTACAAACGGAAGAAGAAGGTTAGTTGATTTGATGAATACCCGCATGACCGGTATACAACAAACGCATCGCTTCTTTGCTCGAAACGCCTTTTTCCTTAAACTTGGTTTTCACTAAAACATAAGCATAACACCAGTGAAGACGCCCACAACTCGAGCATAAGAACGTCGGCATGGAAAACAAGATGGCGGACGTTCATGGGCGTCCTCACTAGGGTTATATTTGCTTGTGCTTATGTTGTAATGAAAATCAGGGTTTAGTTTCTTACTGCTTTGCCTCCCTTTCCTACGTCGCTACTTGTTCTCTCGCTTATATCTTTCAATTCTCTTCTTCGTAACCTACTGATGACGCTTGTGGTTTTAGCTCCTCAAGTTACACCAACGGCATTTCAAGGCTTCAATTCAAGTTCGACTTCCATCGTGTTGAGTTGGGACCCAATCCCTCAAAGGCAAGTCGCCGGAATCCTGAGAAATTTTCACATTACGTATCGCGCGTTAAGTAACGCTGACAACACCACATACAACATCACGTTGCCGATCACGGACCTGACGCTTGAAATAACCAATCTACAGAAATACACCAACTATACCTTTGATATTAAAGGAGCTACGAAGTTCATTGGAGCAGCAACGGAACCCATTATCGTCACAACTGACGAAGACGGTGCGTCAAGACTTTTACTTCTTAATTGATTTTATTTCACTGGTGATTTTACTGTGATAACCAGAGTTTCAGTTGGCAGGAGATTAGTCCTGGTGAAGTTACTCGGGAGTTTTTGCAGCAACAACCCAGACGCCGAAAACCACGTCAATTTATAGATTAATTTAGTTCTCTGAAGAATTTTGAATTTCTTGATCATTTTTGAGTTTCTCTATCTGTGTAAGAACCACCTCCTGGTGAATGCGTAACCACAGTGTTCAGTTCTTAGGGCTATTTAAAATATGCCATCGAGGTTCGATGATCCAAAAAGAATTAGCATAACTCATACGCAGCGCCACTGCACTAATCATTTTGGGGAGCAGGGATGGCGCAGTGGTGGGAGCGCTCGCCTTCCACCAATGTGTCCCGGGTTCCATTCCTGGACCCGGCGTCATGTGTAGGTTGAGTTTGTTCTTGGTTCTCTACTCTTCTCCGAGAGATTTTTCTCCGGGTACTTTTGTCTTCCCCTCTCCTCAAAAACCAACATTTCCAAATTCCAATTCGATCCTGGAATGCACGGGCATTTCTGAAGAAACAAATGGCATCGTATACCTTTTGTTTCGGAATGTTCGCGTCGTCTGCTTGTCGATCAGAGAGGTTACTAGGCGGCGCTACACGTTTTTTTCTGTGCGGTCATCCCGATGGATGAAACAGTGACGTGCCTATTGAAGCAACTAACAGTGCTTGTATGAGAGAGTAACAGCATCACCTCGAACGAAATCCTCTACTGAGCTTAAAGATCGGCACGCACTAGGGGACATGTAACGAGAGCACGAAGCGGAGATATGTTGCAGGCACAATGCGCTGCGAGACAAAAGTTTGTTCCCGCATCATGTTGGATGACATTCAGTTGGTTTGATTAGGCCATTTTCGTACTCTCGGTATCGGACTTCAATCAGCTTGCAATCGAGGCTCATCAGGGGAATGTCATTTGAAAAGACTCCCCACATTAGCCTCAGTTGCAGCTAATTCCAGTGTCCAAAACTAGTCTCTTTGTGCGCCGTTAAGCAAGATAAAAATGACATCAGTTTTCAAGGTTGCATCGTGTGCACTGCTCTTGGAAACTGTCCCCGCTACAACACATTTTTGTGTCTCAATCCGCGTCGAGTGCACAAACTTGCGTACTGTCTCTACAACATGCGTCGTACACACACAAACGAAGGGCATTGCACGCGCTTTACGTCCAGGCTGAATGTCTCCTTATGTGTACTGCCGCTACTATGTGAAAGTATTAACTTTCTGTTTCTTTTTCTGTCGTTTAGTTCCCAGCCTGCCTCCCCAAGATATCAAGGTACAAAATTCAAGTTCTACAAGTATTTCAGTCCATTGGAAACCAATCCCCAAATACCACGTTAACGGAATACTCCTGGGACTTAAACTTTTCTATCGATCTGCTACAAGAGACAACAGCATAGTGTTCAGCTCCCGCACGAGGCGTTCAGCAGAGGAGGACTGGTCGGAGTACACTATCATCACGTTACATCCGGGCGCATTATCGTATGAGATGACTTCTTTGAAGAAATTCACCAACTACAGTGTTTCCATACTGGGCTTTACATCCAAAGGAGACGGAAACGTTAGTCAACAGTTTGTCATGTCCACAGATGAAGACGGTCAGTATGGCAGTGTGGATATTTCGAAAATCTTCGTTATTTTAGAAGACTGCGGGCGAGAAGTCTCTTTTTGTCTTTTTTTATTCCGCAGTGAAGACGCAAACGAACGAGCAGAGGCAAGCGACGATCGATCGATCGGTTTCCCATCTCGCCTCTGTTTGTTTGTGTTCTTCCCCGCGGATTTTCGGGCAAAATAGACTGCTCGAAGACAATATTATTTTAGTGAAAAGACGCTAGTACCCTTTGTTCCATCTAAGTGTCAGGTTCGACCAGTACAAAATATGAGGCAAAATCTCATTTTTAGTTAAACTTTCATTTTAATCTTCTCAATCGAGATCATTTTTCTAGTTTTAAACCTTACTTGTAGCCTTACGTTTGTAACTTCTATCTTTTGTGTATTTTTAGACTTTTAATGTATGTTTTAGACTTTTATTTTCTAGAGGACCCTCCTGAAAACTACCACTAGGTGATTGGAGGCCTCCTCGTAAAATATTAGTTTATTATTTATTTTGTTCCTACAAGCTACCGTTTCTTCTTTTCGTCAATCTAAAGCAAAACTCAGCAGAAGGCGAAAACGAACATAATGCGTCTGAGCTAATCTCTTTTAGGAACGTAAGTCATATTTATTTTAAAATGTAGTCACCATCTGTCTTCTCATTAGCTGAAAGCCTACGATTATTTCTGGGAAACAGTGCAACCTACAGATTATTCATAATCTGCTCGCATATTATTGAATAATTTGTAAGTTGAGCGCGCAATGTACGATTTCCAAGAGCAATGTCAAGTTCACGGGTGGTGTGACATCGTGTGCACAGCGGAGTAAGAACATGGCAAGTTGATTCGCTTCTTCAACACAATGTGTTTTTGGTTATTTAAAAAAAACAACGGATAATAAAACAATTATTGTCTATTATTATAAGGTGCTTAGCTAACCTAGCTTGCCCGAGCCACACTTTGGAAATTTGGCTCTTGGTCGTTTTTATACAGACGGGCGTCGGCCGGCTCCTACACTCGAGCGCTCGGTCTTTAGTGACACAACCTCGGGCCAATATTTACTAGTGCGGCCCTCGTGCTCGGTTAGCAAACACAAAACGTGCACAGTATTATTCAGGATAATCTAACTAACGTCTGTTATATTTTAGTTCCCAGCATGCCGCCGTCCAACTTTATGCCCATAACTCGCAGCGGGGACTTCAAGATGTCGGCGACCTGGGGCCCAGTACCAGATGGTTTTGTTCACGGTATGCTGTTGGGCTACCACATTTACTACACGAAGATTCAACAGACAGGCCGGCCTGTTACCACCCAAATAGAGAAAGAAATATTTGGGCCATATGACTACAACACCACCATATTGCTTCTCGATAATTTCGCCATTTACAATTTGGAAATTGCAGCTTTCACAATTAAAGGTGACGGAGTGAGATCCCAGATCGAAGACGGATGTAAGTGAGGCGTTGAAATCCTCAATTATATAGTATTCTTTTGAGCACATTTCCATAGCTTTCACTGGCATGGTCCCATGCTAGGGCACCATACACAGACTTGATATGTAGCAACACCTTTTACTGTTCAGTAATGGTTACGCACTAACATTTCATTCAAACTCAAGACTTATACAGCTTAATGAAAGAGTATCTCATGAAAGAACTGCTCAATAGCTTTCACTGGAATGGTTATACGCAAGGGTTTCATCCACAGACTTGTAAGCTAGACCCATTTTCTAAATCAAGACGTACAGTAGCGCATGGAAGAACAGCTCATTAACGTTCATCTGAAAGATCACATAGTAGGGTTTCTTACACTGCCACACACCACTTTGTGCGACATAATGAAGAGTAACGTGATAGCATCACTAAATAGCTTTCATTTGGTCACAACCTGAAACATCGTCCACAGAAGAAAACGTAAGCAACAATTATCTCACGTCAGTTTCAACTTCAGGGCTGAAAGGTCACCTCAGTTTTAATTTTGGAAGCTACCTCTACATAAGCTTCACCTCATTTTAGATACTCCTTGACATTTCAGTTTAAAACTGTAGGTCAATGGACACCAGTCCTTCAACTGAATAGGGCCA